>MU227454.1:2002785-2020239 GCA_018584345.1 Thuja plicata | reverse complement strand
TACGGTCTCCTTCTTTCCCTGCTTAGTTCCGTATATTTTCGAGACGATTTCGTTGTTGTCTCGGAGGAGCCTAAATTCTTTTTCGAATGCCTTTTGTAGCAAATCCCACGTGGTCACTCTTGTTTTATATAGGTCGGAGTACCAGTCAATCGCTACCCCTCGAAGGGTTGCTGGAAATTGTGTCATCCACTCGTCCTGGTCGGCGACTCCATTCGCCAACCAAATCGTCGTGCACGTGCGGCAATGCCGTACGGGATCTTCTTTTCCATCACCATGGAATTTTGGTAACTTCTCCTTGTTACCGGCCATATTCGTCTTCGGTGGTGGGCGGTTGGTCTGTACCAACTGCTGCGTCGCTGGTTGGGTTGGAGGTGTTTGTTGTACCGGCTGTGCCACAGGCTGGGCTAGTCCTGCCGGCGTCGGTCCTTCGGATGTGTTTTTAGGGATCACTGATGTTTTCGAACTACTGGGAGTGATGTGATCCTTGTGCCTTTCTGTCACTTCGACACTTTTGGCGGCAACTCCACACCCGTACTCTCTCCGTTCGACTTCCTCTTCAGCCTTCCTTCTGGCTTCTGTCCTTGGTGTTAATGTTAGGGTCTCAAACAAGCTTGTTGTTTCCTCTAACAGCTCCTCGTCGTCACTGCTGCCGTCCTGGTTAGGTTCCTCTCGACCGTCGCTTTCACCTGCCCCCTCCGGCGGTCTTTCGGCACGTCTCCTGAACCTCTCCCCTCGCTCGGCTTGTTGTTTGTCGAGGACTGTCTTTCGGAGAGCTTGTTCTCCTTTGAGATCCCTTTTTAAATTTCTATTTTTATTTAATTGATTGGGCATAAATGCTTTCTTTACTCCAATATCAACACAAAGTTTGCAAAATAAACGGACACTTTTTATTCGTTCATGTTTCTATTACAATATTTCTAATGAATGACCTCGTCATTCTTATTTTTCCACTGTGCCCCTTCTTCCTTCGTTCACCTTTAAACACGCCTATTCCCGACGGCGTTTGCCATCGCGTTCTTCTTCAAGTCATTTACGCTCCCGTTCATGATACTCTCGGAGGATGGCTTGCCGTCTTTCCTCCACACGAGCGCATTGTGCCAGTGAGACTTGTGCCAACAGCCGTGGAAGATGATTTAACAGACGATTGGCTGCAAGATTAGCCTCGATGGTAGACCACACTGCACTCTGTGGGACTTCCGCTTGGTATGCTTCCCGACGGACGTAAGTTTCTATCGCTGCCTGAAACAAAATTCTAAATTCTTGTGTCTGGTTATCCTCCCCTTCGTACAGTTCCGTACGTGCATCGTCATCCTCGGGGTTTATTTCGTCAACAGATAATCCCATTGTCTCCGTACGCCATCCAGTTCCGAGTCTGTCTAGGCAGCGGCGCCAAATGTTTACCCGCTGGGGTAACCTAGTCTACTTGCAGAATACACAGAACATGAGATATATATAAAGTAAATGACAAGTGTTCTTATTCATTCAAGTCAAGCGATTACAACATTGTCTGTGCATCGATGATGCTTTACCCGAAGGTAATGCAAGTATATAAAGGTCCGAAGGGACGCGACGGTTGATAACCGTGCGCAACTCCCTAGCCTCCGGACATAACTAATTCCCAACCGACGCATCCTTACACTACACCCGACAACACCAAGGTAACTTATAAATTCAGAAATGTTAAAAGCAATGAAGCTACCTAGTTTAAAATAACTATCCATGAAATGTCCCTCAGTAAAAATAGCTTCCAATCTAGAATGCCTTGTCAGCTCAATATGCCGTAACTGCCAATTCACTTTCCTAGAATACATGCTTAACAATTTCAGGGGAGATGGCACGTTTTTGTCTAAGCCATCTCAAGAGGCAGACTTTCCAAACAAGCCAACAACTAATCTGTTGCAAAACAAAAATTCATCTGAACCTGGATATGTTTGGTTCTAGAAAGGAAGAACAGATGGGACGGAAAAATTTAGACTAAACTTTCAGCCATTTGTATATGACTACAATTAAGATTTTCTATAAATGTATAGATAGATAGATGGAAAAGTATCGTATTAATGAGTGTCAAAATATTTACAATATCAAAATCTGAACATCACCAACTTTGATGTCAAGATATTACTCTGAGAGGAGTTAAAAATCAGATTTTAACTTCTAATTTGAGAAATTCTAAAATAGATGTCTGAGAGTCAAGAACATTAGATGTTCGAGTATATATAGTTAAACACTCAAAAGATGGTTTTTAATTGTTCAATGCAACCTGACCCTCATTGTCGGAGTTCATAACCAGTTCAGGGTTACACAAGAAAAAATCCATTGCTTTCAGAATAAAGGAAATGTGGGTCTCTTTGTATAAAATAATTCAAAATCTAATTCAAATCTGCCTTGTAACTCATCCGAAGAGGCCCAACCAATATAACCTCTGGACTTATATCACAATACCCTCTCTCCAGTGGAATACAGAGCTCTCTCTAATCCTTGTAAGGGGATGCCACCAAGCGACAAAAATTAACACATGGAACAAAAAGCTAAGGACCTTATTTTTTCTTAAATACCTAATATTTCCAAACAGAGATGAAATACTGAGATCCTTGAACTTTAACAGGGATATTTCTGCAGACAAAGTAAACAAATAAAAGGTTTGCCCTCATGAGGGAAGTTGTAATGGCCCCTACTAGGACTAGGCCTGTTATAATTGTCCCATATTTAATATACTTATGGTTTAAGCTGATTTGACCAAGATATGTTGATTCAAACTATGCTATTCCATAATTCAAAGTAAGGAGAGTTGTCCATTCATCAAACATATATGATTCTTAAATGTCCATGCGGCCCTTATTACCATTTCATTTCGAGAAAAGGAAGATTAGAAAATAACCAAGTTGCTTAGATACTAATCACAATAGGTTCCCTCAAAGTTTACAGATCCAAGCCCTTATCCTGTCTAGGGACTATGCCCTCAAGGTTTTAAAGGGACGCTGATCCCTATCCTATCTTGGGAATCAACCTATTGGCTAGATTTAGACATGCCTCTCCTTGGAAACATCTCAGCCTTTCCCTTCAGGTACTAACAGTAGTAATAGGATCTTAACATATATATATATATATATATATATATATATATATATTTATTCATTTATATTAGACAATTCTTTTAGTCCATATATGTATTAGATCCTTTGAGTATATCTTATAGATCATTCAAATATGAACGCATGATCTTTCAGATATATAATCCTAACCCGTTATTATTATCAGCTATATATAATGTGATTGAGTATATCATTCTGATTTGATTATTATAGACCTCTATCTGCGCATTATATTTACATATATTAGATCATTCTTATTATATATGTATAATTCTGATTATTATTATTAACATATATATATATATATATATATATAGTGTCATATCAGAACTTATTATATTATGTCATATCAGAATTCCATATTCTTAATCTGGAAATCAGTATGTTATTGATATATAAGCTATAACGCAGCCATAGACTATAACTTAATATAGTGAACTCTTTACTTATATTCTCCCATATTTTCTTTCATGAATAAATATTAATTTCTGATCCTTCTGATCATATTGATTGTATATTGACCGCTCCATTCATACCAACCTATTCCCCCCTCAAAACTTGACTTACGATTCCTTATATATGCGACCTTGAGTGAAACGTTATGTAGAATGGGAAGTGTTCTTATGTCCCTACACACCTGTTCATTATTAACACTAATCAATGCCTTCTTCATCGATAGTGCTCAACTTAAACATCACGTCCTTGTCCTTATCGAATGAGCATGACCCGACAATAGTATGAGTTGGCAATCCACGTGGACTATTGCTTCTGTCATGGCAATATACCTTGGGTGAGGACTATCGTCTCCCAACTTCATCTTATGTTTTCCGTCTCAATTATTTGAATTTATTTCATTTGGCATCAATAAATATTCATAAGTTAGTAATACTTATAATCACTGCTAATACGATAATTGCCAGTTACTCACAGATGCATGTCACACTTTCTAAGCCGATCATCTTCTTAATTATAACTTTTCATATTGATATTTCGTTGCCATCATATCCCTACGTCGACAGTTTATCTCTCTTGTAGCTACCTTTAACAAGTATAGTCTTCTCAACTGACGATGTGCAATACGTTGAGAATTAATTGTAATTGATTGCATCTTGATATAATGTTTTGTGCCGTGGAGTTAATTACTCTTTCCAATATTGTGCAGATTCTTACAGTCTTTATTTCTTTTGTGATTATATTGTATTGATTTATTAAATTTATTTATTTATTTCTATATTTAAATATTATTATTTATTATTAAATTCTATTCTATAAAAGGGACATTACAGTCCACCCTTTCCCCAAAATTGCTTTTCCTAAAGCAATGATTGAGTAATCATGGAGTCCCATCCGTAATCCACCTTCCTATCATACATCATGATTATGTTCAATAGTCCTTATGTCATCTGTACTAATGTCTTATAAATCATATCCATGGATAGAAGTTAAACATGCACCTTCCACCTTGGAATGAAAGAATGTAGCTATGGAGACACTTATAAAACACTCGTGGAATAAGCTTGTTTGGATACATATCAAACATGAAGTGCATACATTAGGATGGTACACACACTCATGAAGTAATTATGATGAAAACACACTAGTCATGAATAAAACATGTTAAGTATGAAGTATTCATCTAAATACTCATAAGGCATGAATCATACACACCAATACACATAGAGCATGGAGTATGTACTTGAATACACTACAGGCGAGAGACACATATAGGACATAAATGGATGCATGTGAGCAGAGATCATACACTCAAGACATGAATCGCACATCTGAATACATGTGAGGCATGAATCGTATATGTGAATTGTGAATACATATGAATCATACACATGATACGTATGAAGTGTCCACATAAATACACGCAGAGGCATAAATATACACATGGATACATGTAGCGCAACAAGCACATAACATTTACTTAAGTTAGGGAGCATAGGCATGAATCATTAAGTCATGAAGCATACACGTGAATACACGTAGCACATGAAGCATAAACATGAATTCTCTTAAGTCAAGAAGCACATATATGAATACACATATCTCATAAAGCACAAAGTGTACACATGTATTTACTGAAGTCAGGAAGTATACACAAAATCACATATGGATTCACTTAAGCATACATGAAGGATACATATGAATACACTTAAGGCATGCAGCACACATGAAACCCTTAAAGCATGAAGCAGCAATTTACATAAGTGTAAAGCATTGATATATGTAAGGCATGAGCATTGCTTTCAGAATAAAGGAAATGTGGGTCTCTCTGCATAAAATAATTCAAAATCTAATTCAATTCTGCCTTGTAACTCATCCCAAGAGGCCCAACCAATATAACCTCTGGACTTATATCACAATACCCTCTCTCCAGTGGAATGCGGAGCTCTCTCTAATCCTTGTAAGGGGATGCCATCAAGCGACAAAAATTAACACATGGAACAAAAATCTAAGGACCTTATTATTTCTTAAATACCTAATATTTCCAAACAGAGATGAAATACTGAGATCCTTGAACTTTAACAGGGATATTTCTGCAGACAAAGTAAACAAATAAAAGGCTTGCCCTCATGACGGAAGTCTATTTCAATGTTGCTTGATTGATTTTGCAATCCACTTGGAAATTCCAAAATTTCCAAACCAAGGCTCTCTCGTTACGTGTTAGAGTATTCTGGTTATTTTATAACATGTAGATTTTGCTATTTATGTTATTTGATTAAAGTAAGTTTCTAAATTTTTCATTGATTTGGGCATTTTGTCCAATAGTAGAAATCCAACAGAAAAAAAAAATATTTAGAAAGAGAAAAAATGCTTTTCAACAGGCTTCAAACTTACTAGCAACGGAGAGCAGATAAGTTTTGTAGTTTCTTCTCTGATTCCTCAAGTGTCAACAATCTACGAGGCTGGTCATCTTAATCAATACCATGTGATTTATGAAATTCAATTTCAGAACCTGACACAGCACAATCAAAAGAAAGCCAATTGTTCACAATGGCATCATCCAAATTTGCCAACCTGATGCAGAAAAATCAAAACCAAGTCAATTCTTCTCATTTTTAAAAACTTCCTACGCTAAACTAGTAAATGAAAAATGTTGCATTCTCATTGGAATACTGTATCTTACTCAAATCATATTTTTTGGCAGGGAAAGACCCTTGAAGGAGAAGTGCTTAGTTTAACTACTTAGAAAGAACTACTAGAAATGCTATGGCACGTGCTCAGCGCTTTTCATCTAAACATTATTCTAGATATTTACTATGACAATATGTGCGAGCTGAATTACAATCTCATTCTAAGCTCTATATGTTCGACAGGTACAGGATTTTCATATGGCAAAGACTCAAGATATTGGATACTATGCAGGCTACATTGGCCAGTCTCTATGACCTAACTTGTTTTTGTTTATAAAAATGTGCATCATTGCATTGATCAAACTTTGTTGAATATCACCAATGGACTTTAATCATTGAAGTTTTTTGAATCCAATTGATGCAGGATCATCCTTCATGTTTGGGCGATTCTTGACCTCTGCGCTTTGGGGAATGGCTGCAGACAAATATGGACGTAAACCTGTTATGTTTATTGGTGTTGCTTCCGTGTTAGTTGAACTCTTTACCATTTCACATAGTTGCATGATCTTATAATTTATTTTGGTTAGATTGTCTTTGGATTAATTTAAAAAAACTCTCTTAGTACTAGGTAACAACTTTGTCTTAAGATAAATTTTTTTTCCAGATAGACCTGTTTTGAGTTTCCTTTTATTGTGCATGATTAATTTTGTGGAATTATATTCAATACTCTAATTGGAAAGAACGAAGATAAATTTATTTTCCAGATGCCCCTGTTTTGAGTTTCCTTTTATTGTGCATGATTAATTTTGTAGAATTATATTCAATACTCTATTTGGAATGAGCGTTAATTTTTGGATGGCTATTTCAATGCGATTTCTTCTTGGAAGCTTCAATGGAATGATTGGCCCAGTAAAGGTAAGATTGTGGTTTGATTGCCGAACTTGTCCAAAGCTAAGTTTAAAATTTCGGGAATGGAATCAAATAAATCCCTTTATGAAAAAATTAAGATTATTTATAAATTCTATCTTTCATATTGTTGGGTTGCATGCTACTACTTTTGTGTGCAGGCATATGCATCAGAAGTTTGCAGAGAAGAACATCAAGCTTTTGGGCTATCTATTGTACTGTTCTTCAACTAAATTGTTTCATTATCCCTAAGAAGATAAATTTCTGGTGGATGTTTATTGTTAACATGTTCATTTGGCATAATAGGTTTCAAATGGTCTCAGATGCAACGTTTTTAGGACAGCTCTATGATGTCAAAGAAACCTAATATGTCATTCACTTGATTTTCAGGTTGGTACAATGTGGGGGATAGGTTTGATCATTGGTCCAGCATTAGGAGGTTTTTTTGCTCAGGTATCTCTAAGTTACTGCTTCTAAGAGAATTTTGAATTTATTGATGATTTAAATAATTAAGGCCATGTTTTCGAAATGTGCACATCATCTTACATACTTATGTTTTTGTGTGACTACACAAGAAAGTGATAGTGCTCTTGTTGAGGGAGCCAGCAGCTTGAATTGTATAATAAGGCCAACATTTGCCTACAGTTTCTTTTACTCAAGCTGTGTACCCTTTTCTTGTGAGTGAGAAAACCTCCATTCAATCACCACATAACAAGGGGTACAAAGGTTGTAGGTAAGCCCAACTAATCATGGAAGCTTCCTTTACACCACAAACATGCCTCTTATGGATTTGAACCTGAGTTTGCAAAACGATTGAGCTCACCTTGCACTAGATCACATCTTGATGGACAGATTTAGTGTTACATACTCGAGGCTTGCACCTTCTTGATTATATTTTTTTTCGCTATTATACATTATTTTATGTAGGTTCCTTGAATTTCTAAGATCTTGATGGAAGGCTTACTATATGCGAATAAAATTATAGCACGATCTCAATGTTTAGGGCTGTGTTCATACTATGTATTTAAATTGCATTTAATGGTAACTAATTTTACATTTATAATAAACTAAATTACTCTTAACGACTATTAAAACCTTTTTTTTGGTTTGAAAATATGCTTCTCATCTTACAAGGATGCTTGACATTCCTGTAAGGCAAGATGAAGTTCCAATTATATTATTATAGTAATAGGGAAATAATTGAAAAGTCCCATAGTCCTATCCATGTGTTGCCCCCTGCCATATCCCCTTTTTCAGATGAAGAAAATTATTTAATAATTTAATTTAAGTTGCCTAAAATGTAACTTTAATAATATAAAACGACAACTTATATCTTATCATTAAATAATAAAGTACATAAAGTGATATTATAAACTGATATTGTCAAAAGTTGCTGGGACGAGGACAAATTGAAATATTAAAATTAAAAGAAAAATAAATTCTAAAGACTTTTTCTAGATGGCTAAAAACAGCAAACACGTGTTTATAAAAGGAGCTGGGCTTGAGAAAAATAATCCATTATTTGTTGCCAAAAATGCCTGAAGTGAAAATTAAGCATCTATATTCATCTTTTGCTCAGAGGATGAAAGCCCTCTTGTGTAGTAAGCAGTGAGCCACCATAGTCTTTTTGTTTTTTGAAAATATCATCCATTGAATCGAGATGAAGCAACTTCCTTTCCACTTTCTGATCACCTAGAATAAAAAATGGGTAAGGTGACAACATATAGTGTTCAAGATTGCAACCAACTAAAAAGTAGCAATTGAAAGCAAAGCATTAGGTGGTAAACTGGACAATACCACTTATTCAGTAGAGTGCATATGATTATAGGAAATGAAAAAGAATCTTCCACTTAATTTAGAGGCGAAAAAAATGGGCACGCACAGTTATTCAATGGGAATGTCCACTTATTTAATGGGAAAACTTAATACAAATTAACCACTTAGTTAGTGGGGTAAGTACATCAACAGATAACAAGATTAACTCCTTGGTGGTACTAATATCAAGTGTTACAATATAGAACACATAGAAAGCCAAAGGTAAATATTTGGTGTTATAACTTTTTTAAGGATTAAAATATTAGAACCAATGCATTATTACCTTCAAATAGGGAGATTAGCTGTTGGTAATAAGTGTTGATGATATAAATGGAACTGGTGTAACATACCCAAAGAGCTGAAAAGCATAAACAATTCAGCCATCTTGAAAATGGCAACAATATACTGTGGAGGGATGGATACAAAAATTGATGCTGGTTTTAAATCTTCTTTTGCTTGTTGGTGAACTATTAATGCAGGTCTGATATGAATTTTGCAGTGCACATAAACCCCAACTAGACAAATAAAAAACTCCAAAATCATGCAAAAGCTCTGAACTACATCTCCAAAAGACTCGAAGGCTAAAAGAATCCTTAAAAACACTCCCAATCTACACTCAAACACACTAGAAGATGTAAAAATTTAGCCAAGAATTCTGGATGAAAATGGAAACAACAATGAAAACAAGTTGCAGCAATACAAGATGATGTATTTGCATTATAATGGAGGTGAATATAAAGGGAGAAATGAGCAACTGAATTCCTAGTTTTGGAGGGAAACATTGATTCAATTTTTCCAACCACCTAACTACCTTTGTAACTAACTTTCCATGCTGCCATCTATGCATGGTTATGCACCAACAATCTCTCTTAAGCATAGCTTAGGTGAAAGGGAGTGGGATCCCAACAACAAGATCTAATAAGTTACCCAAGTACAATGCACCTCATAATGAAGAGGAGAAAACCTTGTGGGAAAAAAACTCGTCACAAAATGAGGGTAAAGAAATATGCTATCTAAAAGATGAGAAATATAGATCGCCATGTGAGGGAAAAATTCTTCCCAGACGAGAGAAGAAGAAAGATCATACAGGCCCCCTCAATGTAGAATCTCTTGTAGTGATGGTAGATGCCTGAAAATGAATGCTGAAGATGTGTAATGTTCCCATTTTTATGTTATCTTGTTGTGCAAGCATTGATCAATTTTTAGGGTTTTCAGAAGGGTTATAGTTTCATTGGGAGTGTTCCAATGTTCTTGGTGAGCTATGTTCTCAGTTTCAATAGGTTTGAACAATAATTGCTATTTATAGTAAGTTCTTGTATGGCATCAATCTTTTTGGGTTTTTTGGGTTTGTTCTCTTTGGTCCCTAGAGAACGTTGCTATTTTTAGTAAGTGCTTGCATCGCACCAATCTTTTTGGGTTTGTTCTCTTTGGTCCTCATATAACATTGCTATTTATGATATGAGCTTGTTTTGAGATCACCTATCATCTATTAGCTTTAGTTGGTTCCAACATGTATGATTCGCCATTTCTAGTACCTTGGCGAGTTTCTGTAAAGTGATGGAAAATATTTTAATATTTTAATTTAAGTGCTTCAAAAGTGACTTTAAGTTTCAGAACTTTTTTAAAAGTTAAATAAATCACTTTTGGAGTTATAAGGCTTTTAAAGTAGTTTTATAATGGAGTTTCTAGATAGTTCCCAAAAAAGCTTATAAATAAGAGGGTTGCAGAGCTATTTTGGTATGTTGAAGTTTATTATTGTGGTTCTAGAGATTGGACTTGGTTCATCTTAGCCTTCCTGAGGATGAAAACCCTCTCGGAGAAGATAGACTTTGGTAGTGAAAGATGCACTTTGGCTAATTTGTTGGAGATATCATTCAGGTTTTTCATAGTGCATATCCATGTTAGTTTATCAAATTTGTACAGTTTCTTTTAGAGACAAATTTGTGGAGTTGGAGTTTTTTTGTTAAATCTTGTGATAATGGATGCATCAAAAGTGTCAAATCATCCAAGGAAACATCACTATCAGATGAAGATCCAAGCTATAATGTCCCCTTTTATGAATGCCCAAGTTTTTGTCCTCAAAATCACAATTCAAGCCAAGAGGAATGAAATAGAATTAGAGATATCATTTATCAATTGAATTGTTGAACAAGATAGATCCTGATTGAGATTTTGCAATCATGTTAGGCAATCATAAAAAAGTACATTAACATCAATTATTACTACTAGGGTCGGAGAACATATATTCATAATTATCTTAATGACATAATATCTATAATTTATTATTTAGTGTCCATCATAACAGCCTGGATAAGGGAACATGATAGGGTTCCCCAAGCGACTCTCTACCCTAGGCCCAAGAGTGGACATACCATTCCTCTTGTTCTCACGTGGCTTTCCACCATCCATCCTTTATGAGGTTGTGAGCCTAGTGAGAACACTTTTTGCTCTCCCTACTCATGCCACCTTATCCACCGTCTATGATTGAGATATCATTGAATCCATTTCGATAATCAACCATTGCCGAGGTTAGTAGGGAATTCACAATAGGGTGTCTGAAGTGTCCTTACCTTCTAAGCCCAAGGGTAGGGTACTCCTTGCATTCAACATACCTCTTAAGAGCACTTTCTTTCCATCAAGTTTGTATTTTAGCTACATGGTTTGGGAGTTATGAGAGTACTTACCTAATGAGTGCAATCATTGGACACCCTAAATGGCATTTGTATCTCCAATATCTACAACATAGAAATCATCTATGATGGTATAATTGCTTAAGTAAATGCTCAACCAAAGAATCCATTTAGTACACGCCATAGTGAAGCCATCTATGACAACCACATTGAAGCCCTCAAAGCCCTTAACCTATAGAACCATCTTGGCCACCAAACTCGAGTCTACGAAATTATGAGTTGCCCCACTGTCCACTAAGACTATAACTCATTGCCCTTGCAGATACTCCTCGTATCCTAAATGAATTATATATAGGAGTATTGTAAAGAGCCTGCATGGCTCTTACTTGAAATTTCAATTCAAAATTCACTTCACACTAATAGGCAATTTGCAGACTTTCTTTTTGAAAACAAAATATATATTTCCTATGTATTTTTCAGAATATATAAACCGAAATGACAAATACATCAAAGCACTTTGAATTTTCTAAAGCCAATACAAATCATAATACCATTTCACTTGCAACATTTATTCGATGTGTATAGTAATTGATCAATGTAGACATATATATATGTCAATCTACCTTTGAAACCCCCATGCTTGCTGGCCGCAATACTTGAAAGATACCCGCGGCTAATATGTACTGGCTGCCATCCTCCACATTCCCTTCCTGCTCGCCGCGTGGCCTCTATAACATACAACACTGCTCTTCTCATTTCTCTACGCACACTAATGCTTAATGTAACTCTACCAACCTTTGCGGAATGCATAAAGGAGACAACCGATCACCATCAGCTGTGTAGAATGCTCAAAACGCTGAGATTTAAATGTGTAATTACATTTCCTCCTGCGCTGAAATTTGGTGAATCAAACATCTGCATTCACTCCATGCCTATGCCGATTTATGACACAATTCACCAGCATCAGATTTCTTGATTCAAAGTGCTAAATTGAACAAAGAATTTACAATTCTTTGCAATCAAACTTCTTCCTCCAAACCCTTGTTTCGAACCATAACCAAAACATAAGTTTTCCAAGAAATGTAAAGAATAATCGATACCTCCTCAAAGAATTCGAAACCTTAATATAATGGTCCAAAGCTTCTTCAAGAAGGCTCGAAATTGTGGCTTCAAGATGACACTTTTCACTTAAATGCATACTTTATGTTATAAGCTCATAACTCCATTTCGAATTAATATAATATAACCTTTTTGTAAGGACCGTCCTGTCCTTAGAAATAAATAACAAGTCATAAGAAGTAAATGACAAAAGTTTACATTAGAATACCAATATTTTTTTTTTTTTAAAACTTTCCATTTGCCAAATGTTGATTACTTAGAAGTTACAATCCTCTTTCCACAAGAGAGACATTATGAAACACAATACACAGCCAATCCGGGCTCTTTTGTCTTGGGCAACTAAGTTGGTCATCCGGACCAAACCTCTATTCGTACAGAATAGGAATACATAAGCGGCCTTCTCAAATCGTACCTCTACCCATGCAGGGCAGGAATTAATGTAAGTGATTTAGAAGCCGTACCTACACCCAAACGGGATGGGATTATAAGCGGCCTTCTCAGATCATATCTCTACCCATATGAGGTAGGATACAATGCAACTGGTCTTAGAAGTCGTATCTCCATCTAGCCGAGATGGGTTCTCATAAGGATAGGAATGTAAAGTGCTCTGATCAAAGTCTTCTCACTCCGGTACCACCCCAGGGTCCGGAGTAGCTTGCTAGGAATTCCACAGTCTGCCCAAGGTTGTGTCAAGGACCCTTGCAAGCAAGGTTACCCAGAGACGGGGAGACTTTGAGGTCTCCGGTACCAGTACCGGTACACCTATTTTTCAAAAATAGGATACGAGGGTACTTGGAGATGACAATTTTTTTTTTATATAATTTAATAATTTAAGAAATACCATAGATTCATAACATAGTGCTTTGAAAACAAGAACAATGGAAAGTTACAAGTATGAAGTTATGAACATTGAACAATAAAAGTTTAAAGAGTCAAAGACTAATACTAAATAGTGATGTCATATTAATAAAGAGTCAAATAGTTCAAAAGTTCAAAACTCTTATTGCATATCTCAGTCATATCTGTTTTCTGAATATCGCATATGATCATCATCATATCAATAATCAGATTAATAATCGCTGAGATTATCATTACATATTGAAATTTGAAAGTAAAAAATATATAGTTTGATGCTAAATCGCTGATATGCAAACAAAAAACTCAAAACTGTAAATAAAAATCAGAAATCTGTCTATCTCATCTACTCCACAAGGCTGTGATCATCCATCTCAAGGTCTTTAGCTATGATGCTGTCCATAAACTCATCACTCTCCAACCTAGGTTCCTCTGATGGTAGTATTAACTAGGGGCAATTCATTAAGGCCATCTGGTTCAACTTCTTCTTCAACCATGATTGCAGCATATCCATCATATGCAATTTGGTCCCATTTTGCTGAAGGACCCTCCATATATGTAGTATCAACACAAGACAGAAGGTGAAGTGTGCTATGAATGTACACCAGGTTCTCTGCTTTCTTTGACCCCAATCGGTTCCTCTTCAATGAATGAATAAAACCATAAGTACTCCAATTCCTCTCACTAGCTAAAGAATTAGCCACTTGTGAGAGCAATCTTATTGCAAATGATTGCAACTCAGGAGTATCACCTCCATGGTTCCATCACCATTCTATAGGGCCTTTCTTTGCTCGCATATCATATAAAGCTTCTATTGATGCAAAATCACCTTGCCCATGTGAAAACTTATTCCATTGACTCCTTGTAACCGAAGCCTCTTCACCTCGACCATAAATCTTTTTTATTGCAGCCCAAAATCCATTCATTACCTCTCTATCCTCATGTGGAGCCCTCTTCTTGGTCTCTTCTGTATTATGCAATTTAGGAGCATCTGTTATTGTGGTGATTCTTTCACACATGGAATCATTTATTTATTTGAATTTTGTTTATTTAATATTTATTAAAAATGTTAAATCATAAATGGCTTTGCTAAAGAAACATTCAAATAAGGGTCAAAATCATAAAATGACTTAATATTGTATTTTAAATTTGTTTTTTAATTAGGAGATGTGGGGAGACTTCATTTTTTGGAATCGAAGACTTCGATTCTTCAGGAGACTTCGCCATGAAGTCTCTGGAGACACGAAAAGTCTCTGGAGACGCGAAAAGTCTCCGAGACGCGTCTCGGTCTCCAAGACGCGTCTGGAGGGGGGGAGACGGGTCTCTTGGTAACACTGCTTCCAAGGTTACAAAATAGGACTTGCACCCTTCCTTGGGTTTCGGGCCTTTAGCCTGGTGTAAGATCACCGAGAGTAATTTTAAGTCCTATACCCCCTCTCGGCTTTCGGGCATCCGGCCAGGTATAGGCACCTTCCTGAGAACCGTCTTTTTAAGTTCTGTAAATTTTAGAATTTATGATATGACAATAATTGAACTACCACCTAACTATGTTCGAGGTACCTATGCGCTGGAGGTATTCTTCATCTCAGGTTGCTTACATATCCGTATCCACGAGATCAAGGCCCTAGAACTCACTCTCTCCAACGATATGTAGTTCTGGTTGTACTATGTTTGATGTAACTGTTGTGGGGACGCAGCCCCCTTTGGGCATGATCCATTCCCCAAACAATTCCTCACCATCATACACCCACTCGGGCGAATCAGGCAGAATCCTGAATTACTTACTATAAGCATCATCAATGCTCGTTTTCATGTTATAAATAACAGTGTGCATGATTAACCTATGCGCTCATACTCCATCCCCTCTACGTTAAATTCTTTACTGATATGTTTTCTTTGAAATAAACTTGTATGTGTTCTCAAAATATGAAATAAGACAGAACCCCATAACTTCTGAAAATGAACATCTTTTATGAGAGGAACAAAGAAAATCTAAGTATCATTTCTATACCCACTGGTGTCAAAACTGTACTATAGCATAAGGCTGGGTGTTACGTCAGTTTGTATACATATTCTAAAGTAAGGTAAAATTTTTTTTAGCACAACTGTTTAAACATATTTATTTCAGAATTTCAAAAGTACTTCGGGTATTTATAAACATATATATTCCAGAATAATAATATTAGAACAATCCCTGTTTTTCTTAAGTCCGAAACAACAATATGAGTACATATTCATTTAAGGATAACATATTAAGAGTAAACCATTTTAAAACAGTAATTTCAGAATAGGATCATTCTAGAATAGTAAAATCAATATATATTCATTCTGGAATAGAAATTTCAAAATGGAATAATTCTGGAACAATAAAAATCAGAATTTATTCATTCTGGAACAACAATAACAGAAATGAAATCATTCTGGAATAAAAAAATTGGAATATATTAATTCTGGAACAGCAATAACAAAATAAAATCATTCTAGACAGTAAAAATCAGAATATATCCATTCTGGAACATCAATAACATAATGAAATCATTCTGGACAGTAAAAGTCAGAATATATCCATTCTGGAACAACAATAACAAAATGAAATCATTCTGAACAGTAAAAGTCAGAATATATTCATTCTGGAACAGCAATAACAAAATGAAATCATTTTGGACAGTAAAAATCAGAATATATTAATTCTGGAACAGCAATAACGAAATGAAATTATTTTGGATAGTTCAGAATCCTAAGTATTATAACCACATCATTTTTTTTTTGAATTTATAACTATTGTAACAAGCCTTTTCAATATTCATAAATTCTATACTTATTTTTCAGGATTCATAAATATTATAACAATATCCTTTTTCCTTGAATGTATACATACTGTAACAAAACCATTTTTCTGAATTTACAAATACTGAAATAAAATAGGGACTTACAAAATAAATCAAACACATTCCGATTTCTTTGCACAAAATGTAGCTATACTTATAAAATGAGTAAGGGTTTCATAAAAATCGTACCTGGTCTTGTTTGAAGGAAAAAGTTTAAACAATGAAGAAAAATGACAATGTCTGCTGCCCCTCTTTTGTATCTCCTTTACTAGCTACCGCTTTTGCTCCTCAAAACAATTACTTTAAATTTCTACCAACAGCAAGAACTCTAGATGAAACTTCTTATAGCTGACTCTCCTGTAAGAGAAATCGCTACCTCTGTGTCTTCCAAACAATGGTGTTAAATCCTATTTAATCTGTCCTGAGTCGGTGCTGAGAAAGTCGGTTTTGGGGCTTTCCAGAATGTGCTCGCATCCTCCCAAATCAGATTTTCTCGTCCTTTTTTTCTCTTTGCAGCTGGAAGAATGCCACTGCATCCTCCTTCTCTAGCCACGTCTCCCATTGCCGTCTATTACTCCCCTCACAGGCGGACGCGTGCCATTCTTCAATGACTTCCTTCATTGGCTTCCTGTGCGGCTCACACATTGACATATGTTTGCTAAAGAAATTTGTTTTATTTTTATTGTTTTACTTTATGTTTCAAATTTATTAATATGTTATGAAATGAAATTTCTTAGACGTCTAAATCATAGTTCAACTTATCATTATCGGCAACTTATCGCCGAGGGCAAAAAAAAAAATATCGGAAAATATCGGAGATAAATCGAAAACTTATCGGGAAAATATCGGGAACTTCAAAACTTGCTTAAATTTAATAAAAAATTCATTTTTTTTGCAAAATTCAATAAGCAGATGCATCTAATGAGTTAGTAAATGAGTAAACAAACCAAACAAGCTGATCTAGATATATATAAATGCAAATAGGGTACAAAATCGCATCCTCATGTGGAATGTTGATGGCTGATAACCATAGTCTGATAGTCTAAAGACTCTAACTCTGTAAAGAAAACTTAAAACAGCAAATTGTCTTTGTAAAACATTCAGCAAATGTCAAGTACAATATCAA
>MU227454.1:1983657-1999209 GCA_018584345.1 Thuja plicata | reverse complement strand
GCGATAAGTTACAAACTTATCGGCGCGATAAGTTCGCGCGAAAGTTATGTAACTTATCGCAGGCCTGAACTTATCGCGATAAGTTCACTTATCGCCGATAAGTCGGCGATAAGTTGATCTATGGTCTAAATAGTGTATTCTAGTTTATTTCTTAATTTATGACAAAGTAATAACCTTTTATTAACATAGAAAGAGACTTGTAGTATTTAATTATTACGTTTTTACTAATATCGATGTTATTGGTTTATATTTTAATAATTACCTTATTGAATTTTATTTATATCCTTTAATATATATTTAATAACTATATTATTTAATGATTGTTTAATCAACTAGTTTTAATATTATAACTTAGTATTCACACAGTTTTGAAATGAACATTTAAATATAAATGGTCATCTATTTTTTAAAAACACAAACTAATTTAATAATCAATGTCTGAAGAATTAATAACCGAACTATATTAAATATGATGAAAATGATAAAAGACAACACCTCCACGCACTCGTTATAAGATATTTTAATGAGGAAAAAAATAATGGTTAGCCTATTGAGGGCTGTGACACTTTTAATGACCTCATATTATTAATCATTGACTTAGGCAAATAATGATTATTTAATGCAGTAAACTTAATTAAATAATCATACTCAAATTGCTCCAAACATCAAGAACCAAGAGCACCAAATGACCTTCTGTGCCTAAGTGTCATCCAGAAATAGTAACTGGCTAACTGGTGACTTACTATAAATATTAAGTCCATCAATTCGGATATCCTATCACAGACACCATATCTGATACTGTCAACACTGCTCCGATGTCCTGTCAAACCCATACTGTGACTTACTATAAATAGTAAGTTCAGACCCAAAAGACCCTCTAATCACTTCAACAGACCACGAAGGTCGCACTAATGGTTTGTCACTGGACCTGTTAAAAATGGGGACATCACAGTCCTCCCTCCCTGAAATTGCTTGTCCCCAAGCAATCTCTGAAAACAAAACACAAAATCCACGTGGATCCCAAGGATAGAATGGAGTAATGTCCCTGTGACCACCTGCAAACTTTTGTGTATAAATCACCATCCACTGAGCTAACCAAAGCACACTGTCATCATGCCAACCAAGCTGTCCACACAATCTTCAGTGCCAAACCTGTCACTGTTTGGATCCCAGTAGAGATGAAAGTCACAACCATCCATAACAAGGAAGAATGAATATCCAATACCATCTAAGAGATTAGAGCTCCCTGCGCACCTTGCTAATCTGCCTTGTGTACTCCCGAAATCTAGATATCCATCCACTGTAAAACCATCCTGGATGTACTGACCCTGCAAGTCACCTCCTAATAACTTGCAGTAACGAACTCCATCACCAACAGATGGAGAGAACCCATTCCAATAAGGATGATACAACTCTGGAGCCAACCCTCACCGATGCGGAAACAAGTCCTCAACCAGTGGGTCAAAAGAGAAGTGATGAGCGCTCCTAACGGTGTAATCACGGTGAAATGCTCCAATCCCTGTCAGAGGCTCATAAAAAACCAACTGAGAATAAAGAGAGGGATCCAATCTCTGACTCCCAACAACTGGTTGGGTAGAGTCCCGAGTAACCTGCTTAGCAAACCCAACCACAAAATCCCGATGAGGAAGCATGGTAGTCAAGGTATCTACAATCTTCCCCACTAACAATTGAATACCGCGAGAACCCCGGATAAGTGTACCCTCAGAAGTCCTGAAGGGTCCCTCCCTTAAAACTGGACTCTCAAGCAAGTACTCCATAAATGACTGTGCAGTAGAAGTTATAAGAAGCAGTGTCAAGCTACTCCCCTGCAATTCACAACTGATCCCTCGGAAACTGTGGCTCTACCAACTGCCTATCACGATCAACTATATGAAAAGGAGGAATAGATTTGCTTCCAACAGAAGGAAACAAATCATCATGAGAAGTAGCCTCCAAACTAGATGATACCATGTCCGTGTCCTGGGAATCTAAGGGAGTGGTGTCAGGAACTGGCACACAACTCTCGGACAAATCCACACTGGCTACCACAGTATTCGCGAAAACCTGCTTTGTGTCATCTGCCATCGTGCTAACAACTGGAGAACCAGATACCACAAAATTCTCTCTATTGTCCTCCACTGATGCACTAACCTCCTCTGCCCCTACTGCAACTGTCTCAAGGATGGATGTAAGTGAATCCCCAACACATCCATCACAGTCAACTGTGGAAGCTGACTCACCACCAACCACCACTATCTACAACTGAATTGGATCTATGGCTGGTAAAGACTGAATCCGCTCCAACTCCACAGTCACCTCTCCTAACTGCAACTGCGACTCCTGAAGAGCCGACTGAGTGCCCTCTAAAGCCCCAGAAGTCGCTGTGACCTGAATAAGCTCGCTCACCTCCTCTTTGTCCATCAGAGCCTCATATGCTGTACTCCCCCACTCAACTAGGTGATCTCTATCAGCTACCAACTATAGATAATCTTGTCTCAAAATCCTGACAGCCTCCTGCAAGGAATGAATCTTTGTCAGGAAGAGGTAACCACCACCGTGCTCATCTGCCATAGGAGCACCCCAACCATAAACAACCAACAGTTGACAAGCGGCATCGAAATGCTCGAGAGTAGAAGTAATGTCTCTCTCTATGACTCAATTGGCTAGTCACATGATGACTCTGCACAACGGGTCTCCTATGCACAAGCTCAACTGCACTGTCCATACTATGGAAGGAAGCTCTATCCAACAAACTCCCCTCAAGATCACCGTATCTTTGTGTACTGTCATCAAAGCACACATCTACAAACTGAATACTGACATCAGACTCGTCCTCATCTACCACCGAGGAAACTGCTGCTGAATCCAACTCATCACAATCCACAACTGCCTCGTCCTCTGTAACCACATGACCATCCAGATCTTGGGACCCATCAGCACCATATGACAATGCTAAGTCAATACCCAATGTCGGATATAAAAAACCAAACACACTGCAGCCCACATCATCCTCACACTAAACATCAGAGGTATCCACGATGCTAGTAGCAACACCCTCTATCTGAGACCCCTCTGCTATTTTGGCTGCATAAATGACTCAACGTCCTCACGTGAATCCTCTACACTGTGGCATGAACCTATGTCACCTGACTCATTTGTACCCCTCCACTCCTGAGTGTCATCACGGGGTGACTCCATGCTCACAGCCTCAGTACAGGAAAAGACTGCAGTCTCCTGTACTGACTCCACACTGCGACAACTGTCATGAATATCCGAGCTGTCGGAGCTCAAATACTCCTCGCAGTCCTAAAAAATAACACCATCGTCCATGGTGTCACAATCCCTAGTGGTATCTACAAAATCCTCCACTCTCACACCATCCATGCATCAACAACAGGCTCAAATAAAAGTCTGGTGTTCGGAAAATTAGACCCTGTATCGTTGATACTGCTACCAATTGATGCAAGACTGCCATCAATGACCGTAGACATGTCACCACCCTGATTCGTGTCACCAACTCTAGTAGGTTCAGGAAGTTGAAACTTAGTACCACTAACTACCAAGAAGTTAGGCACATCCACATGTCCCTGTAACGTATCTCCACCCTCTGGTGTGCAAATAGGACTAGTGACTGGTCCACTAAGTACAAGAACATCTCTCCCAAAATCAGAAGATGCTAAAAACTCAACATGGAGATTTCTGGATGTCTCACCTGTATAATACTCACGTCTCTCCTCATATCTTCTCTGAGAAGAAGACCTACTAAACATAGAAACCAAATAATCTGCTGCCCTATCGACTGTTGCCAGATTTAAACGTGGCGCATTTATTCTTTCTAGTGTTTGCCTTCGTCTCTCCATATCCTTAACTAAGGCATTTGATTGTTTTCTTAATTCAGACAAACTGTCTAACTGGTTTCTATGAGTGCTAGATTTCCTGTATCTGTCCATGACTGCAAGAAAAACTAGAGTGCTGATCACTCAAGTCAAACAATCAAGCCCAATAAAAATCACCCCCACAGGATGGCAGGAAAACTACTTTGATACCACTGTAAAGAGCCCGCTTGGCTCTTACTTGAAATTTCAATTCAAAATTCACTTCACACTAATAGGCAATTTGCATACTTTCTTTTTGAAAACAAAATATATATTTCCTATGTATTTTTCAGAATATATAAACCGAAATGACAAATACATCAAAGTACTTTTAATTTTCTGAAGCCAATACAAATCATAATAACATTTCACTTGCAACATTTATTCGATGAGTATAGTAATTGATCAATGTAGACATATATATATGTCAATTTACCTTTGAAACCCCCATGCTTGCTGGCCGCAATACTTGAAAGATACCCGCAGCTAATATGTACTGGCTGCCATCCTCCACATTCCCTTCCTGCTCGCCGCGTGGCCTCTATAACATGCAGCACTGCTCTTCTCATTTCTCTACGCACACTAATGCTTAATGTAACTCCACCAACCTTTGCGGAATGCATAAAGGAGACAGCCGATCACCATTAGCTGTGTAGAATAGTCAAAACGCTGAGATTTAAATCTGTAATTACATTTACTCCTGCGCTGAAATTTGGTGAATCAAACATTCACATTCACTCCATGCATATGCCGATTTATGACACAATTCACCAGCATCAGATTTGCTGATTCAAAGTGTTAAATTGAACAAAGAATTTTCAATTCTTTGCAATCAAACTTCTTCCTCCAAACCCTTGTTTCGAACCATAACCAAAACATAAGTTTTCCAAAAGATGTAAAGAATAATCGATACCTCCTCAAAGAATTCGAAACCTTAATATAATGCTCCAAAGCTTCTTCAAGAAGGCTCGAAATTGTGGCTTCAAGATGACACTTTTCACTTAAATGCATACTTTATGTTATAAGCTCATAGCTTTATTTTGAATTAATATAATATAACCTTGTAATGAGCTCATATTATTAATCATTGACTTAAGCAAATAATGATTATTTAATGAAGTAAACTTAATTAAATAATCATACTCAAATAGCTCCAAACATCACGAACCAAGAGCACCAACTGACCTTCTGAGCCTAAGCGTCATCCAGAAATAGTAACTGGCCAACTCGTGACTTACTATAAATAGTAAGTCCAACAATCTGGATATCCTGCCACAGACACCATATTTGACACTGTCAACACTGCTCCGATGTCCTGTCAAACCCATACTGTGTCTTACTATAAATAGTAAGTTCACACCCAAAAGACCTTCTAATCACTTCAATAGACCACGAAGGTCGCACTAATGATCTGTCACTGGACCTGCTAAAAATGGGGACATTACAAGTATGAGAAAGTGTGGCAATGGTTCCCCCTTTTGCTTACTTTCGTAAATGCTCATCCACCTCTACCGGCTCTCCATCTGAGTCATCCTACTCACTAGTAGTAGGTCCTTCAATCCTCTCTTTCTTGTGATTTGAAACCACCTCTATGTAGTGAACCTTTCCTTTTCCCAAACACTTGTGACTAGGCTCCTAGGGCTCCTTGCAAGAAAAATAAAGTTTTTAATAGCGTAGTTCATTATCATCATCCAAGTTCTTCTTCAACCACTCTTTTTGGAAGGGTTTCTTATCTTTCTTTGGTGGGAATGGTTTAGACTGGAATTTGTTTTAGGAGTTGAACTCTCCATGTTACCACCCCTTTTGATGGCATCCTATAAAGTATTTGGATTGAATGATTTGATCCATCCTATAAGAGGTTTTGTTTGTCCCTCTGTTGTCGTTAATTTTGTTTTGGTGAAATTAATGATCAATCCCATGAAATTTTGATAAAAGCATGGTTATATACTCTAAGTACGTTTTATAAACGTTTATAATTTGTTTTCGCAAACCGTTCATCTTCGTGTCTTTTGTTGTCAAGGTTAGTTTTATTGTTTTCGTTTTAGTCGTTTTTGGTTTATTTCAATAGTTTTTTATTTAAATTTTTTATTGTGTCAGAGCTTTTAAACTCTATTGCAAAGTTTATTACATGTCTATTTACATATAATATTGAAATATCCCCAATGGTATTCTCCCCAAATTTCTCAACTATATCTCAGAAGATTTAAACAAATAATTTCATGCAATAAACTATTGATTTAACAGAAATAAACCAGCATTATGCTCCAATAGAATCCTCAGAAAATGTTATTGCATTATACAACAACAATGGAATTACAAGACAATCCAATCTGAAAAAGAGTATGCAACAGTGAGATCGGATAACATGAACCTGGAAGTATGCAACAGTGATGAACCTGGAAGTATGCAACAATGGAATTACAAGACAATCCAATCTGAAATAGAGTATGCAACAGTGAGATCGGATAATATGTAATATTGAAATATCCCCAATGGATATTTTCCTCAAATTTCTCAAATATATCTCAAAAGATTTAAACAAATAATTTCATGCAATAAACTATTGATTTAACAGAAATAAACCAGCATTATGCTCCAATACTATCCTAAGAAAATGTTATTGCATTATACAACAACAATGGAATTACAAGACAATCCAATCTGAAATAGAGTATGCAACAGTGAGATTGGATAACATGAACCTGGAAGTGCAATGGTGAACTCTGTCGCGAATCCACCTCAGAGATGAACTGGGTTTCCGTCCAATCCACCGAGAAAGCCTGAAGGTTTCCGTCCTCAGGTTTTAGAATCGAGAGCTAGAAGCTTCCTGGATTCTCCAAGAGAAGAGAAATAAATTCATAAACCAAGCATGCCCCAAATGGGTCTCCTTTCCCTCTTTTAAAGCAACAAGCTGTTACTCTTCAGTTTCCCCTTCTTTGTCTTTTCATATTTCCACTTTGTCTTAATTAAACCACTTTAAATTAATATATCCATTTAATAATAAAGTGACATAATAATAGAATATGAAATCTTCTGGCATTAAAATGGATGACCAAACGAACTCGGAAGATGACGTGTGATAGCTTGCCGGAAAGCTCTCGGTGATACGCTCCAAGTCCAACACTGAAATGCCAAGACAATTGAGCTCTGTTGATTTACTATAAATAGTAAGTATCTAGAAACCTTGTGGAAACTACTCTGATTGGCCTGAAATTGGAATTACCTAGGCCAAATATCACACTGACCCCTGTAAAGCCCTAGTTAGCCCACAGGACCATGATAAAACGGCTAACGACGCAACAAGAAATAATGTGCTCGAAAAAGGGGATATTACAAATATATTGTGCGATGCTTTTTAATTACCCCGAAATTTGTTAATTTGGAATTTTCGGGGGTCATTACATGTCTTGTTACATGTAATGTTTTGTGTAAGGAGTTATAAAAATCTTGATATATATAGGTGATCGGGTCTTTGTCATTCTTTGCATATATCATTACTTGAAACATAATATGCAAAGCGGACTTTTAAGTCCGAATTGCATGTGTGTTTCTTATTAATCGGACCTTTTATTATATGTCGAATGTTATATTGCATGTAATATAACATGTGGTCGGGGCCAAAAACCCCGACCCCATGTTCTCCTTAGGGTCTTATCTGCAGTCTATTTCAAATTAGGCTCTGGCTTACAACCTAATCAAGAGCATGTGCTTTCTCAAATCATTACAATTTTTTGAGTTGTCTTGGCATTCAAGTTTGTAGAGAAACTTTGAAATGAATAAGATTGACTATGAACTAGTTATTTTCATAGATTATTAGGTGGTTTCAGAACCTGAAATAGCATGTGTTTGGCTTGGTGTTCAATTTTATAGACCAATTTCTAAATGAATAAGATTGACTATTAACTAGTTATCTTCATAGATTATTAGGTGATTGTAGTTCCTGAACTAGTATATGTTTCTTATTCCTAAGTTGTGCTGCTTAGATCAATGCATGTGGCTCATAAATATGCTTTTGATTTTATATATGCAAGCTTCTGCTCTCTTGTAGAAGATGTTTGGGTTTTTGAAATTTGTAGTTCTTAGAATTTTTTCTGGCTCTTAGGAGCTTTGTTAGAATTCGGTCTTAACATTTACTTTAAAGCATTTCTATGTATCTTCCGGCCATTGAGAGCCGGGGCTATATGTAATAGTGCATTTCGAAGCAATGAATGAAAAATAGTCTGCTTATGTTCTACTCTCGGTATAAATTTACTTGTGGATGATTAATCTCTTATTTACAGTATAATGTCTCACCTTTTACATGTATATGAGTTGAAATTTTATAATATGGATTGCCTGGTAGGGTAAACTTTTTGCACTTTCCTTTCTATTAGGAAGAATTAGTAATTGACTATCTTGATGTATTACCCTGATTTTCTTTTTGTTTCAAAATAGCATCTTTCCTCTAAAAATCTTATAAGATTAATTGAACATTAAGGTAAGGAAACCAGCTTGCTTTGAGGTTGCTTAGACTGATGAAACTATGTTTGATCTTCTCAACAGTGAATTTGAACTGACAAGCACAATATCAGAAGTTCCAGTTTACCTAATCAACATTATATTGATAATCTTTCTTCCAAACATCAATGAGAACATGAAAGGTCTTTATCAAAAGATGGAAGAAAATATAGCTGATATGGCATTTTCCAACCATGCGTGTCACCTCTCTCTCATAACTAATGGCTGAAGAAAATTAGGTCATCCTTCGAGACAACCTTAAGCATCAAGTTGAGTGTACAAATCTGCCAAGGAAAAATTACTTGCATTTTCATAATATAACTGATGCATGAGCTGGTTGTTGCAACAGAAAAGCCAAAAAACATCTTGCTGAAATGATACACCAAAATTCTCCAGCGAGGAAATTCCAAGATACAATTGACAGTCTGGTTCAATAGCAGCAAAAAAAATACTATCTCAGTGAAGCGTAGCCAATGAAAGCTCAAAAATTTAGATCTCTTGGGTTTCCTACATCATGGAATAAGCTTTTCAAATAAAAGAATATGTGAGAGGGAAAAAGACAACTGACAACATGTTTAAGCGACACAACTTCTGAAGATGCCTTCCTATGAACTCAAAAAACTGCCTTAAAGCTAATCCAAAGGACCACTTGATAAATGCTGTTCTTGTTAACTGCACATCTTAAATATTTCCCAATAATTCTTATTTTTTTGGCTTTGTTTGTAATATCTTCTGCTCACATTTGAGGATTTCACATTGTTAAAGTGCAGTTTTTTCTCCTCTTCAGCGTTTTTGTAATAGATACCCTTTTTACTATAATATATACAACCATTTTCATTAAGAAAAAGTTTTTCATATACTTAGAATATTTTTTTAGGACAACATTTTATGTCTTCTATCTTCACTGCAATAATATTGTATATTTTGCTCATCATTATTCTCTCAATTCTACAAATTAAAGTTCCTTACATGTTGATGTTTTCTATTTTTGGGGACAGCCAGCAGACAAATATCCAAGTATATTTTCAAAGGAATCTTTATTTGGAAGGTAATTTTCAAAAAGTTGATTGGATCTTAGTATATGATAATTCGGCCAAACGATTCTCTGATTCACTTGTGGTCAAGCATGGATATTAGTGTAATAATATTTTCTGATTTTCATGTTAATTATTTTGAAATGGCTATACTCTATTTCAACATTGTATGCATATAAATGTGCCTCAAAATGTGCAGGTTCCCATATCTTTTGCCATGTCTTTGTATCTCAGTTGTTGCAGTTATAGTTTTTGTATCTACATTTTGGCTTCCAGTAAGTATGATTGACTTTCTTCTCTTTCAGATTATAAAACTATCCTTCAAGACAATTAGTTTAAGTATTTCATCTGCTAGCAATTGTAATTGTTATGCTGGCATGGAGAATGTAGCACACAATATAAAACTTATTTGACTTGAGCTGTAAAAAATTAAAGAAGCACATTTTAGTGTGCAATTCAGAATATCTTTGACTTGAGCTGTAAAGTGCAATAAATTATATTTATAATTGTTCATGCTATTGAGGAAGATGAAGTCTGCAAATCAGAACTTCTTTGACTTGAGGTTTAAAATGCAACTAAGGAAGGGTTTACATTATTTTGCAAGTGACCATGAGCATAAATGAGTTAGGCAGCATAAAACCTTGATTGCAAACAAATTGCAATTACTCACCATAAAATTAGATTGAGTGCATTTTATTGGCAGTAATTTGGATAAAAAATCGGCCAATAACTGGCAGAAATGAGTTGACCTGATAAATTTGTTTTCTCACAAGTATTTTGGGAATTTATGGTAGAGGAGGTGAAGAAAAATTTATTGGGAGAAATCATGAGAAATTGAATATATGTGCTTCTATGATATATGATACTCCGAGATAGTAGCAATGTCAATTCTTTGTGAGGCTCATTTCCAACCAATGGATTGTGCTTTGTTTGAAGAAAACAACAATCTTTATCTTCTAACATTGTCTCTATGGTAGATCTAATGTTTAGCTAGCTGCAAGAGTGGCTCACAGTCCATTTCATGCAGGCTGACATTGTAATAGCTCTAATGCCACGAGGAATGCATGTGACAATGTTTCTCACAAGATCTGTGGAGGAACTTGTTATACAAGAATTTCCTTATCATTTTATTAGATTATATTTATCCTAGGTTTATTTCTAAGACCACATGTTGAAAGATAGGATTGTGGTGCTATGGTAGAAATGATTTATACTTTTGCTTGTGAATATAAATAAGAGGGCTTAGGCAGAGAAAATGGAAATGTGATGAATTTAGAGATGTAAAACAAAACCATTATCCACATGGATACAAGATGTAGAACTGTAAGTAAAAATTGTATAACTAGTTTTATACAAACTCTTGAGAGTAATTTCATATGTGAATGAATCAGACAATGGAATGGAGGTCGAGTGATACAAATTTGTACAAGATTGTGTTGACAAAGACGCAAGAAAACTGTTACATAAAGTGCAACAGTCCGTATTTTGTTGGCTGAGCTTATAGGTTTTATTGGTGGGTCTTAACACCACATATGGCTTGATGTTTGATGTTCTTTTCTCTTGGCGTCACATGATGTCATCTCCAAGTGCACTTTATGAGCAAGATTGAAGTAAATTTTTTCCAATTAGGTGCACAAATAAGATGTTGATAATCACTATATTACATACACTACCTCCTATACTAGTCACCACTCCTTGAGAAACAATGGTTTGCATTGTTCAAAGTTTAGATAATAAAATCTGGAAAATTCATCTTAACATGTTCCCAAATTAACCACATCCCTTGGTCAATGATGTGACCCACTTTGATAACTTTGTGTAAGGTGATTGCTTGGTTTCTAGTATTCTTGACCTTCATATCATGATATGATCTTGGTACACTTCATCATAACTCAACTCCCTTTGATGGAAGTGTACTATAGCTACTGGCACATCTAAAAAAATTAGAAAACATGGACTTAGAAGCTCAACATTGATAACAAGATGTAGGATGTGAAGTTAAGCTTGAAATTATTGCCACCACTTACTTGGTAATGGTAAATAGTCTATATTGATAATAGATGTAGACCAATGTAGGATGTGAGGTTAAGTGCGAAATTGTTTACTGCACCTACTTGGTATCAAATTTTTTAGAACTTGCGATTATTTCCTTTTGAAAGGCTATAGCCATAATATGTTTCCAATAATTTAAAACTTTGAAGGTAGATAATTAAAAAATAAGAAGATTGTCTGATGGTGATGCATCACAAACGTGTGTCTAGGAGTTTACATCAGTTCTAGGCATTCCTTGTAAGTTAGGTTGAATTTCCACTCACTTGAGCCAAGTCTAAGACCTCTGATGGATATTTTAGAAGGTCAAACCATTACAATCGTGTGCCCAAGTTAGGAAGTGGAGATTTTAGTCCCTTGAATTGGTGGAGTTTTCTTTCACTTGAGCCAAACTTGTAAAATTGATTAGTTTAGCCACTTTTAAGAGTATAAATGGATTTTTTATGTGGTGAATCCTCTCCAAATGTGCATCTTCCACTGAGTTCAAGTCTGGAAGCTAAATTTTTAGTCCCTTGAATTGGTATTTTCTTTTAGTTGATCCAAGCTTGAAAAATTGACCGCTTGAGCCATTTTTAAGACTTTAGGTAGAGGTTTCATGTGGCAATTCCACTCCAAATGTGCATCTTCCCTAAGCCATTTTCATATTTGCTCCTTCCATTGCCATAGAAAAATAAAAACCTAATTATTTTGTTTTAAAATAGATGCAATCTTCATCAACTTGTGAAATTTGTTACTTAATAAACAAGAATCTGACACAACTACCTAGCAAACTGACTCATTTTAACGGCAACTTAAACTTGGTTAATATACAATGTGAATCAGTTTTTAAAACAATTGGGAAAAATAAATCATGAACTTTGCATTTCATAGGCATGCAATAGTGTACAACCCAAACATGACACTTCAAAATCTGTACTTTTTGAATAGGTTACAAAAATTGGTTTGATGAATACATATAACTACTATACCCTTAGTTACATCCATATCAAATATGTTGGATAAAAATATGACAGGTAACTTAGAGTATTTGGTATATTAGCACAAGCACATATAAGGAATATGTTTTAATATCCCCTACTATTCTTATCATCAAATTCTCAGATTTGATTCAAGTGCATTTTGTCAAACAGTTAGAGTGTTGGGTGGTGGTACTAATTTTGTTACTAGGGTTTATTCTTGATTGTTTGGTCGTAATTTATTTTTAGCCATGGCTGTTTTATGTTTCTGTTACTTTATCCAGTTAAGTAATGGGTTATTTTGTCATGGGCGGCGCCAATATATTATCCCTAGCAAGGTATTTACCTAAGTCCCGTGAAGGTCTTTTATTTTTTCTTTTTGCCGAAGTCGCACCTTAAATTTTTCTGGTGGGTCCCTTGTTATGATCAGTTGGCTTGCCACATGTCCCCATGCGATACGATTGTCCTAGTCAGTAGATATGCAAGTGTCAATTATCTGTCGGGCACGTCATAAGGTAAATCTATGGTTTTCGCTATTGCGTGATCAAAAGTTGCAAGATGTTTATGCATCGTGCTGTAGCGCAATGATGACACCTGTCCTTAGTCGTCGATATTAAAAGGCAAGAAAATGAACAACAAAGAAGGTACGTGGCAATTTTCCATTGGATGATGGCTGGATGAGACTCATGACGAAGAGTGATAGGGATAGGTCATTAAAGTTCCGTTTACTTAAAGGGTTATATTTTAGCACATGTCTTTTTTAGAGAAGATCTTTTAATCAGGCCCTAAAGGGTGCTCAAAAGATAAATAACTTTAAATGAATGATGTGTTGGTCACTATGAGTTAAAGGTCGGCAAGATATGAAGGTTTTCGCCATCCCGCAATCAAAAGATGCAAGGGCTTTATGCATCACGCGGTAGCGAGATGTTGCCACGTAGTACTGAAGGCAACAAATTAGATAGTGAGCCATTGTTGGGTGATGCAACATAGTGTGATGATAGGGAATGCCATATTTATGCCACATGGAGTCAAGAGTTGTTTACTGAATCCCGTCGTTCATTCTGTCTTTTTGAAGATTGATCCACAGTGGAGATTTAAACTGAGTTTTTCGTGTTCGACTTTATTGTGCAAGTGGATGTAAGCTGATATGACATCAATATTAATATGGAATGTGCCAATGTTACTGTCTTAATTGCGTCTGAGTTTATATTCAAGAGCGGCAAGGTGGTCAGTTATTGCGAAGATTTGCAGAGATAGCGAAGCAACATTCCTGGTGTTTTCTGAGTAATTTGTTGCAGAGGGTGGCATGCTTTAATCAGTAAGTATCTGTAGCCTCGACTGGTTATTTTTCTGTCTCTGTTGTTTTTTTTTGATGTGTGGGTGTTCTGTTCTGGGTTTCTATTTGTGTCTGAGACTTGGTGTGGAGGGTTTCGAAGGTGAAGTGTTGTACGAAGTCAAGAGTTAGTTTCTAGGTAGTCATGACGCCATTAAGGAAATATTCTGGGAACGTAGATTATGCAGAGAGGAATCCATTCGATGATTTTCTAGACTTATTTCCTGAATCGACGAATGATTGGGGTGAAGTTGAGAAGATCGTTAAGGGGAGAAAATTCGCAGAAGGGTTATTCGATAAAGCTCAGGTTTTGATTGATGCTATTATCCCTGAAACTGGTTTAAATCTGTTTATACTATGGTTCGGGCAGAGAAAGGCGCAATTCGATGGCAATATGATCTAGGAAAAAAGGTAATGCCAAGTGTTTTTATGGATGTAGACTTGTTAATGGCTATTGCAGATAGATATGACCCTGTGTTAAAGGTGATCAAGGATAATGATGGCGATGCAATCCTTAGGGTGTGCAAGGAAGAATTGCAAGAATTATTTGATTTATATGAGCCATCCCCCACTCTGGAGCCTATTGATCTATATGATTTTGAGCAGAAATACCAAGCTTAGAAGTGTGTTGATGCCTGCACATTTGGCTGTGGTTGGAAAGGATAAATTTTTTATTGGCCCTAGTACTAAAGAGCCTTTCAAGGGAGAGACATTTAATCCAATGTTTCTTGCAACATTTTACTTTTTGTGTCAAGTTCTTGGTTTTCACCCCACAAATGTGATCCCAGTTGAATATATGCATATGGCTATTCATATTTGTAATGAGCCTGACTGGCTCTATCTATTAAATCAATTGAATTCTCTATCCCTTTCCTTCTAAGATAATATTAAATTGCTGGGTACTTATTTTTAATCAATTTTTTCTTGTACTTTTCAGAATCAACATACACATAAATTGAAGAATTTAAAATCTATTGATAATAATGTTTGTATTTCTGAATTCGGACTGATCTGAACTGATTAGATTTATTGAAAATATTACAAGTCCCTAATAATAGATTATTCATTCACTAAAACATACTGGAAAAACCTGATTTGACTCCCGCTTGTTGGTGCTGGCTGCGGTTGCAGTGGTGACGCAATGACAGACTGTATGAGCCACCTGCGTGACTCACCCAAGTCAGCTGGTGGACCTTAGGGATAACTTTAAGAAACCCCCTCTAGAAAAATATATAAAATCCTGGCGAATCTTTCATTTTATTTTTAAAAAAATTAATTCCTATTGGTGAATCTCTCAATTTTTTGGGAAAACAAATTATTTGTATTGGCGAATATTTTTTAATTACAATTTTTTTGTAGAAAAAATTGGCGAATCTCAAGCAATAACCAAAATTTCATTTATGACCATGGAAAACAATTATATTTAAAGAAAAAAGAGTTCTTATAGAAAATTATTAGGCTAACTATGAAAATATTTGATGGGTTTAAGGGAACTCTATAGTATGTAGTTGCTACCATTTATTTAAAATATAATCAAATAATCCTCATTGTATTGTGTTCGATAAATGTATCATTATTTTTATTATTATAATAGGACCCAAAATTTCTTCAGTATCATTGATTTATCAACAATCCAAAGGAAACCTTAGCCCCGATAAGCGTTACAAATAAGATAGTAACTTTTTTGCCTCATGGAATATAATGAAGGTCACTAGATTATATTTTAAATCAATAATGACAACTAATATTGGTGACACAACCCTACTATAACTAATAGTTATGATATATTATTGGTGAATTAATTTAGA
>MU227454.1:1942343-1967095 GCA_018584345.1 Thuja plicata | reverse complement strand
GTTTTGAAGTGTAATATTGTGAGTTTTATTGCTTGAATGTTGTGTTAGCCTTCATTTTAAGCTACACTCCTTAATACATTTCAGAATCTTGATACACATAACTGCAGGTCTATGGTTTGTGTTTTAAATTTTTGCATTGATTTGGTGAAGCATCGTTTCCCTACCTCTGCAAAATATTTCGGATCCTTACATAGAAACACTTTTGTAGTTGGGTGATTGGCTGGGTATTGAGAACCATAGTTATTTCTTGAAATCTGTGCTGAATTGATTCGAGTTACAAGTCAGATTTGGTGTATCACCTCTATATTTTTAGGTTTCATTAAAGCATTTTCTTTTTTCCTTTCCCTTATCTTATACAATTTGTGCAAGTGATATTCCAAACCTAAGAGGAACCGGCCTAGAATCCGGAGATTCGTTCTCAACCCCATCAAGGAGAACGTTTCCATGTTTCAACAGTATAGCTAGATTCCATATCAAGCTATTGGCGCAATCCAGATTGACAACAGTTGGTTAGAGGGTCCTTTGAGGGATGCATCTTCTTCAGTGGTCAGGGTTTTGCAGGTTTGGCTTTCGTTCAAGGTCTCTAGGACTCTGTATGCAAAAATTGCTATTTATAGTAAGTTTTGAGGGGGATAGAGAGGGACCTCTGCTATTTTTAGAAATGGTGTATGGTCGTATGTGGCTTGATCATGTCAGCTTCTAGTTCAGACGACGTGCAAAGATGATGAGTAATAATGGAGATATTAATATTTATTTGGTTAAAATAAATATTAATAGTTTTGAGCTTATATTTTAAAGTTATAATATAATTTTAAATTATAACTTAAGTCACTTAAGTGATGGGTTTACAACACATCGAATGGGGCCAATTGAGTATTTTATTTTGGAGGAGAATTATTAAAAGTTTTCCCTAAGTCTAACTCAATGAAGTGTTAATGAATTTTATTTAATGTTTTTTTCATTAAATAAAATCGCAGCCTTGAAGAGGATTTTCGATTAGGGTTTTGGAGGCTTATATTTGCTTGGGAAATGAAGAATGATCTATCCATTGTTATTGTTATTGATTATTGCTTCTTGCTTTGAGATCTGGACAAGGGTTTTCAGTATTCACCATTGGTGAAACGTAGTCTTCTTCTGTGTTCACCATTTGAGCTAGTGAAATATCTGGTGAATCTGGTATTTTAGAGAGTCTCATCCAGATATTCTTATTGTGCTTCAATATTGTGATTTGCTACAGTACGTGTGAATAGTGAATTTGCTATAGTACAATGAATAGAAAAATTGCTACAGTACTGTGAATAGTGCTGCTACAGTGCATGAACAATGGCGCATCAAGTTTTACTAGTTATTCTTGTGGGTTAGAAGTCTGGAAAGAAAAGGATGGCGTGAAGAATGAGAGTAAAAAATCTCAGCCCTTACTATGACAATAAGATTGCAACGGCATCTTCTGATATAAATCGGGTTCTTTCTGCTTTGTGGAACTCGTTTTTGCTTATGTTTATTCGCCGGAATCAGTTATCTTTGTACTTAGCGTTGCATGGTGAAATTAAATAAAATTGCAGCAGTAGTCTGATTTTATTTCAGCATTTTTATTTCAGTCACTTGTTTGATTCAAAACCCTTTTTGAAAGAACTTCAAAAGAACATAAATTTGTAAAATAAACAAACAAAAAAGATCCAGTACAGCATAGAGCCTGTGAAGGATTCTTGCATTGGTATCAGAGCAGTTTCGTGCCATCCTGTTGGGGTGGAAATCAATTAGCTCAAACATTTATTTTGAGTGACCAGCACTCTTGCAGATGTACAGTCATGGAAAAATTGAGGAGATCAATTAAACAGAGAAACCAGTTGAACAACTTGATGAAAGAATTGGATAAGCTTAGACAAAGTCAGGAAAGGATGGGTGAATTGCTTTCACAGCCGACAACCATAGACAGATTATTACGGTATATGACTTCTATGTTTAAGGGGTCTACGTCACAAAAGAAAAGGGAGGTAAACACTAATACAAATAATTTAATCAGTGCAAAGGAAGCAATGGAAAATAAGGTGAGTTTTAAGGAGAGTGTTCGTACTTTCTGTGCTCCAGAAGTTGTTATCAGTCATGATAACAATTCTGATTTTTATGACAACAGTCCTTTGTTTGAGCCTATTGATGGTGTTGATGACAAAGCAAGTGCAAAAGATGTTATTGGTGCCATCTTGAGTTTTGACTCGCATGATGAGAGAGTTAATTTTGCGGATTGCATGGAAAATGAGAGCTCTAGTAATTCTGATTTCTATGACAGCAGCGATATGTGTTTGCATCAGCATGAGATAGCAGAGGGTTTATGGGTGGATGATGTGGGTACTCATGATTTGGGTACTACTGATGATATTTATGAGCATGACTCATGTTGCAGTGAGTTTGATTTGTCATATTAGGCCTTACGAAATGAATCAGAGAAGTCATTGGTTGGTGATAGGTCCCAAGATCGTGACTTGTAGGGACTTGCAGTTACATGGGGAGTGGGAGCGTGTGAGGAGATTGATATAGCAGTAGTTTCCACTTTATCAGATGAGTCACTTGTTGAGATGCTTAGTAGCAGTGCCTCGATTGTTGATGTGTGCGTTGATGATAGCACACATGATGATTTTGATCATGAGGTGAGCAATGTGGATACAACTTCCTATCACAATGCGGATTGTGGGTTAGAGAGCTTACATAGGGGCCAGAGTATTCAGAGACATCATGTGACCGGGCAGTTGAAGGTGAGTGATATTTAGATTGCTACAGCCTTAGAGCATTATGACATTGCCCATTAGATGTTAGCTGTATTTGGTTGGGGTGCTCCTATGTTAGATGAGCACAGTGATAGTGGTCTTTCCCTGATAGAGATCCATTCATTACGAGAGGTTGTCAGAATAATGAAACATAATTACTTGCAGCTATTAGCTGACAGAGACTACCTTCTTGAGTGGGGTTGCACTTATTATGAAGCACTGAAGGGGAAGGAAGAGGAGGTTGATGAGCTCACTCATGAGCTTGAGGTAACTACAGAAGTATGTGAGAGCACCATGCTGGCTCTTTAGGAGTCGCAGTCACAGTTGGATGAGGTTACCGTCGAGTTGAGCCCAGTGCAGTCTTCACTAGCTACATATTCAGTTCAGTTTTCTACAGTGGCTGTTGGTGATGAGTTGACACCCACGGGTTGTAGTGAGGATGTGGCTACATCCATCACATATTTAGGTGTTGTGGGCACAGTTGGGATGAGTATCTTGGTAGAGAGTTGTCGAGAGCCTTTGGTTGTGTTAGGTTCTCCAGTAGTCAACACATTGATAGATGATGCAAGGCAAGTCATTGAGAGTTCTTGTGATGTAGAGGTGGATTCGTCAGTAAGTTGTGTGACTGTTCATGACACTAGTCCATCTTCTTCACGAGATATATGCAGAGTATCATATGGTTGGGAGATTGACTCTCATGTTCGATTGTTTCCTTCCTCTGGAAACAATCCTGCTATTTCATCCCATGCAGTTGATTCTGTTCGACAGATTGTTGAGCCACAGAGATGGAGGGATCAGTTGAGGGTTTCTGGAGAGAAGGTTGATTCAACCTTATCTCGCTTCGACTGCACACATAAGTATGTTGAGTACCTTCTTTGGAGAGCAGGGTTTGAGGAGAGACAATATGGGGTCAAGGTTGGTACGCATATTCACAATTTGAAACTCATCCAAAGTGCTTTGGAGACATTTAAATTAGAATACGTTCACTTGTTTCATGACCGAGAGTACGCTATTGGGTATGCAGAGAGATATGGCAGGGCATCTACCCAATTAACAATTCAGGGCCAGAATTTGGAGCCATCTTCTGATTCTAGAGTTGTCAGTGATGAGCCTTTGGCAAATATTGGAGCCTTTTACCATAACTATACAGTGAGGAGTGCTCATCATTTTTCCTTTGATCCACAGGTAGAGGACTTGATTATGCGTCGATGTGGATTGGCTCCGGAATCATACCATCTTTTATGGGATGGGTATATGCAAACTTCTGTTGATGGAGTTTGTAGCTGCAGGTTGCTGAGAGACTCCTTGCAGAGTTAGTACATCCATGGCAGTTTAGTGGAGGATGGATATCATGGTTGTGATACAGACACCCTTGGTAGTTCTTATATTTGTAGTAAAATTGGATTTTATACCCATGGGGAACTAGTAGAGTATCAGGAGAAATTTGGTGTAGCAGGAGATTCCAGATATCCTTACTTCCTTATAGTGGATGGATGTGTGTTTCGTTTATACTGGGATCTAGATGGTGGCAGGGTTAGTTTAGCAAGTTGGATGGGTTCCATAGGTTTGCTTCATCACTTCTGGTATGATGAAGTTGGGATCAGTGGTGAGTCGCAGAAGTCTGGGAGTATTTTTCTTGGCAAACTTCTATTTTGGATTTGGGATCTAGGTATATTTGGTTGGACACTCTTCAGCGTGTTGTTGGATCCTGGGTGTGCATCGAGAATTTAGTCTGGGTTCACTGGAGAGTATTGTAGTGTGTACATGGTTTGGGTTATTGACAGTGTTACTTTTGATCCGCATGTACATGGTCTTTTTTAGATGCACGGTTTCAGTGCGCAGAGTTAGACAGATGGATTGTTGATCACCTTTGTGCAGTTGTGGTTATACTGGTGCTGCAGTTGTGCCTTAGTGTGGGACAGTTCTCAGTCTTCCTTTTTTTTTTTTGGTTCAGTGAAGTTTCTCAACAGTGGAGATTGCTTGAGGACAAGCAATTTCAGGGAGGGCGGACTGTAATGTCCCCATTTTCATGAGCATCAGAGTTTGAGGGATTAGCCTATTATTCTGTCTCTCGTAGGCTAATGAGATTGGTTAGTGAGTCCTTTGAGGGATGCATCTTCTTCAGTGGTCAGGGTTTTGCAAGTTTGGCTTTCTTTCAAGGTCTCCAGGACTCTGTATGCAGAAATTGCTATTTATAGTAAGTTTTGAGGGGGATAGAGAGAGACCCTTGCTATTTTTAGAAATGGGATATGGTCGTATGCGGCTTGATCACGTTAGCTTCCAGTTCAGACGACGTGCAGAGATGAGTAATAATGGAGATATTAATATTTATTTGGTTAAAATAAATATTAATAGTTTTGAGTTTATATTGTAAAGTTATAATATAATTTTATATTATAACTTAAGTCACTTAAGTGATGGGTTTATAACACATAGAATGGGGCCAATTGAGTATTTTATTTTGGAGGAGGATTATTAAAAGTTTTCCCTAAGTCTAATTCAATTAAATGTTAATGATTTTTATTTAATGTTTTTTTCATTAAATAAAATCGCAGCCTTGTAGAGGATTTTCGATTAGAGTTTTGGAGGCTTATATTTGCTTGGGAAATGAAGAATGATCTATCCATTGTTATTGTTATTGATTATTGCCTCTTTCTCTGAGCTCTAGAAAAGGGTTTTCAGTATTCACCATTGGAGAAATGTAGTCTTTTTCTATGTTCACCATTTGAACTAGTGAAATATCTGGTGAATTTGGTATTTTGGAAAGTCTCATCCAGAGATTCTTATTGTGCTTCAATATAGTGATTTGCTATAGTGCGCATGAATAGTGATTTGCTACAGTACCCGTGAATAGTAGTTTTGCTACAATGTGTGTGAATTGTGAATTTGCTACAGTACCGTGAATAGTACAATTGCTATAGTGCGTGAATAGTGCTGCTATAGTGCGTGAACAGTGCTGCATCAAGTTTTACTAGTTATTCTTGTGGGTTAGAAGTCTTGAAGGAAAGGGATGGCGTGAAAAATGAGGGTCAAAAATCTCAGCCCTTACTATGACAATAAGATTGCAGCAGCGTCTTCTGAAATAAATCAGGTTCTTTATGCTTTGTAGAACTCGTTTTTGCTTATGTTTATTCGCCGGAATCAGTTATCTTTGTACTTAGCGTTGCATGGTGAAATTAAATAAAATTGCAGTAGTCTGTTTTTATTTCAGTCACTTGTTTGATTCAAAACCCTTATTGAAAGAACTTCAAAAAAACATAAATTTGCAAAACAAACAAACAAAAAACATCCAGTACAGCAGCAGAGCCTGTGAAGGGTTCTTACATGATGTGCCTATGTTTCTCAATACTCGGGAGTTTCCTTGGTCAAAGCATTTTGAAATTTCAATGTTAAAATATGCATGTATGAGGGGAAAGCTCGACACGTGAGATAGTTAACATATTTAATAAACTATGCGTTACATTTTACAAATGTAATATGTACTACAAAAATAAAGGCTCGACTATGGGGAATAATTTGGGAATTTTAATGTGGATAGTGTTAGGCGATGGGTATCAAAAAATGCCAACTATCGCGCTTTCAAACCATCTAACACATTTCAAAACATATTTCAAATGTGATGTAACCATAAAAAGGTTTGCCTACTTAAAAGACTTGGGATCTTTCAAAAGTTTGATATTTCATGTAAAATATGTAATGTAAAGGTAAACTCGTGACCACACAATTTGCATTACATCTATAAAATGCAATAATAAAAAGGCTTAGATATTTCGAAGAACTTTGAATGGAAATATATATTTATATATTTTGGATCTAAAATGATATATTGCCATTTAAAATTAAAACCCTTTTAAAGATCAAATAAACAAAAACAAAAACAAAATAAAATAAAAAGCAGGCTTTTATTTTGAAACTATTTACAAGAACTTAGAGTATATAACCAAGCTTTAATTGTTTAAAAATTTAATGGGGTCCTCGTCAATTTTGTTAAAAAAAAATAACGACAACAACTAGCTCTGACTGAGGAACATCTCTTGTTCATTCTTGGAGACGACAAGAGATGTAGAATCCAGTTCTCTAAGTGCCTTCTTCCATTCCATTGGGCTATAGAGTCAGGCGACCAAAACGACAAAACAAAAGACTAGAAAGACACAAAACGACAAGGATGACGTGACCGACGCTAAGCAAAACCTATTTAAAACAAAACAAATTTGTGGAAATGTACTTATTGAAAACAAAGAAAACCTACCTAATTAAAACTAGCCGACAATGCAACTTTTCAGATCAAACTATTTGCTGGCTCAACAAAATAGCTACCTTTTTTAGCAGTTGCAGTACCTTGCATGTTCACAGGCAAGTTTGTACAGATGAACCATGAGCAACTAGAGTAATGATGTAAATGCTTGCCGTAACATCTCTTGGAAGAAGTAAACAAATTCACCTTCTTGAGATGAATCATATGTACTGCTGCTCCAAGATGAGTCCATAGATACAATTTGCTCCTGCTGAACTGCCCATGGTTCTTTATTCCCTTCTTCACTTGTATCTTTATGTTCAGGTACAAGTGGAAAATCTGATTTTCCATTGGCCTCCAACCAAGCAAGATGTCTAATGGGACATCCCCTTGATCGAACAAAGACTGAAATCTTCTTGGCAGCGTACACTCCTTGGAAGAGATGAACAAATTCACCTTCCTCTTTAAATGAAAGAAACGTACTGCTGCCCCAAGATGAGTCCTTGAATTCAGACAGCTTCTGCTGAACTGTAATTGCATTTCTAGCCTTTGCTTCAATTGTATGCTCATGCTCAGGTACAAGTGGAACATCTGATTTTCTATTGGCCTCCAACCAAGCGATATATCTTATGGGACATCCCCTTGATCCAACAAATTAGGAACTCTTCTTGTTTTCTGCAACTTGAGTAATTGGTTCATCAACCATCATCACGTCAGGCTGATCAAAATGAGTTACCTCATTGCTTGCTTCTACATCATGCTGGTTACAAATCTCAGACGTAGGAGAATTGTCTTCAATGCTTGAACAAAATTACTTTGTGATATTCACGATAAGACCTTCATCAAGTTCTGGAGCAGCTCTTTCATGCAACATTCGTTCAAGTCCATGACTTGGAAATGATGATGCATTCTTTTCAACTTGACTAAGACTTGCTCGCATGTCCATATTTTCATGCCTAATGGTATGATTATCTTCATTCACTTGAACATTAGATGAAAACATTTCATCTTTCTGTTTTTTATCGACTTTCTGAGACTGCGTGAACCAGAAATAAGAGTCGCCAGCTATGCCTTCTTCCTTTTCTTGGAAGAGTATAGCAAGATCACTTTCTCCAGATTTAGGATGCTTTGTTGTTGCCTTTGCTGATGATGCCTCAATAGCAAACTTCGTTGGTGATGAAACCAACTTTTGTTGATTCCCAATAGTAGAACTATGAGCAACATTTAGAAGAGGCTTTCTTTGTACATTTTCACGAGGAATGAAGAGCATACCTTGAGCTATTTTCTTTTCGAGACAAAGCAACTCATTTGCTGACCTCTGCACCATAGGATCTGTCCTTGTTATGGAAGCAAATGAAACATAAGAAAGATAACTTCCTTCAAACCCACTTGCTTCAATTCTTATCTGCCTGACAAGAATAAGGTCATCTTCAATTCCAATGGCCAATGTTTGTGCAGCTGCAAGAGTAGCGGGAGCTGCTCTTCGCAATAGAAAATTGACTTAAGGAATCTGAGCATTGACAAAGAAACACTTCAAATTTGTAGCTGTAGGTTGAGCATCAACTGAAATCTTTCATGTCAACTTGTTGAAATTAGCCACAAATTCATGCATCGGTACGTTAGATGCCTTCTTAAACTGAGTGAGTTGGGCCAACAAGGCATGAGCATCTTCAGGCGGCTTGAACATTTCTTCAAACTTGACTATGAGAGTAGCCCAGTTTGTGATAGTTTGTGGTGCAAGATGATAAAACCGATCAACAACTACACCTTGGAGAGTTTCCACAAACAACCTTACAGACACGTCCTCATGTTCAACACCATGAACACTGCATGCAATGTTAAAAGCAACAATATGTTCATTAGGATGTTGTTGTCCATTACCAAAGAACTTTGGAAAATTCTTCCGTTAGCCATAAGGAAGAGCATGTAGAGGTAAATTCAAATTCAGTGAACGAAAAACATTTCCCCAAGGACCTTGAGCCATTTACATGTTCTTGTTAAAAGCTTGAAAAACCACAAGAAATAAAATACGATGGAATAATTACAATGGATAGGACAAAGGTATACTTCAAACAAAAGCATGAGGCTTCCAAATGCGTGTCGTTTTCCTCAGTAGAATAATTAGATCAACGTTTTGCAAAATAAATCTATACTAACTTGGATAGAGCTTCGTTTAGTTCTCTCTTGTAGAACAAACGTTTAATCTTTTCTTCTTTTTTCAGAAAAATATTGCAGCTGAAAGTGTGTAAAAGATTTGAGAAATCTTCAAAGAAAAATTTAAAGAAGCAAAGTGTCCATGAAGGGACAAACTCCTCCGTTGCTTCTCCGGGACAAGAAAACAAACTAGAAGCTCAAAGGCTTCTCAATCAATTTTCTTATCAGCCTTGGATACAAATAATAGTAATAAATGTGTTCGATCCCCTGCGGAGTCGCAAAAAACTGTTGGCTAAATATTTTGTCAGTATTCGTAGACACACTACTTCCAAAATGAATTATTTAGACACAGTATGTGAGAATAAATCTCTCCTCTTAACTTTAGGGGAGGCACCCTTCTTATTGCTGTTAACTCAGCTAGAACCTAACTAGAAACTCAAATACTAGTTGAAGCAATAATACCAATAAACTCAAAATTAACCGAAAGATTAATTGCTAAGCCTACTAATTGATAATATAACTATGAATCACAACCCAAAGACTATGAATTCACTGTAAGTAACTCAAATTGACAGTTATAGCGCAAAGTCTATACAAAATCAGATTCAAGATTCTCCTTCTAGCAACACAAATAGTTCCACAAGTGTCCTCAACTCAAAGATTGAAAATACCTGTTTTTTATTCATTCCAAAGTTAACTTGCACAAATTAAAGCAAAGTTTGAATTTGCACAACCTCACCAAAGTTTCTTGCAATGCATACAGATTTTCTTTGCATTTGACGTGCCTGTGATTCTCAATACTCGGGACTTTCCTTGGTCAAAGCATTTTGAAATTTCAATGTTAAAATATGCATCGATGAAGGGAAAGCTCGACACTTTAGATAGTTAACATTTTTATTAAACTATGCATTACATTTTACAAATGTAATATGTACTACAAAAATAAAAGCCCGACTACGAGGAATAATTTGGTAATTTTAACGTGGATAGTGTTATGCGATGGGTATCAAAAAATGCCAACTATCGCGTTTTCAAACCATTTAACACATTTCAAATGTGACGTAACCATAAAAAGGTTTGCTTACTTAAAAGACTTGGGATCTTTCAAAAGTTTGATATTTCATGTAAAATATGTAATGTAAAGATAAACTCCCGACCATACATTTTGCATTACATCTATAAAATGCAATAACAAAAAGGCTTAGATATTTTGAAGAAATTTAAATAGAAATATATATTTATAATTTTATATATTTTGGATCTAAAATGATATATTGCCATATAAAATTAAAAACCTTTTACAAATCAAATAAACAAAAACAAAAATAAAATAATATAAAAGGAAGGCTTTTATTTTGAAACTATTTACAAGATCTTAGAGTATATAACCAAGCTTTAATTGATTAAAAATTTAGTGGGGTCGTCTTAAAGCAAAATTAACGTCAACAGTTATGTGAATGGATTGCTATATTTGAGCATTTGAAGGTGCACCCGCCTAGGTCTTGCAGAACCTAAAATGTAGAAGGATTTCTGATCCTTGTTAGTTGGTCCAAAGCCTTGTTTTGTTTCAATAATTGAGAATTTTCCATCTCATAGAATCATTAATAGGAGATTCTAGTCTACCTCTTTTGGGAGCCAACATTGGGTCTGTTCTAAATTTTCTGAGTTCTGATTGACTGTTTGCAATTATAATTTGATGCCAAATAACATTTGGAGCACAAAGAAATGATGCATTCACAAGGAACAACTTAATCTAATGGAAGACCACTTGTTTTTGCTTCAATTCAGACATAATTACATTCATGGGCTGATATTATAGAGGTGTTTTCAGACAATAATATCTCATAGAAAATTACATCTTTTGTTTACATATATGGTCTTAAACATGTAACCACATACCCGGTAATGATGCAAACAAGTGTATTCTGAAAGTGATGTTATGCTAATTCTGGGATATCAGTCAACTTCCACATGAATCGACAACAAGTGTAGACAGGTGGGTATAATACGATGGTAGGAAGATAACTTTGTTTCAATCACCAATGGATACTCTTTCCTGGACTACAAAATTAGCTCCAGCCAATGATATTTGAACCAATCACATAAACCTAGTTTGGACAAATCAAACATGAGATATATTTCTTTAGCTGTTTTGCTCTGCCAATAATCTAAAGGTGAATATCCTCTATTGCCTGGGACCTAGTCACTGTTCTTCAATACTCTTGCAATATACGGCTGAGAAATATTTGACAAGTCCATGTTATGGCCTTTGCGGACTCCTGCAAGCTTGACAGTCAAGATAAGCTATGCCGTAAAGAGTACTTCCTTCAGTTTCAATGTATTGATATAATATTGGGTGCCACCATATTATTATTGGACATGCAATGAACTTCCAACCTTGTAACATTTACGGCAAGAGCCTTTACTGAAGATAACGCACCCAGAAAGTAGTGTCTCCTTGACTTCCAGCCCGTAATGGTTCACAACTTACAAAACATTGGTCCGTCCAGAATATGTTTGCCAATATCAAGCTTTATTAGCACTCCCTATATTAATATTTTTCCACGACAATGTTTAAAATTATCTTCACCAATTGAGTTCACGACAAGTGAAAAGAAACTCTTAATCGAGCCTTATAAAATTAATATCAAACTATTTAAATGATTGGACCCACAATTATATGCCACACATAAACATTTAGTCTGCTGCTCATGCTAAATATAATTCGGCCCCACAATAATCTATAAAACAATAGCTTATTATAAGCTTTGATATAATTTGTTCCCAAGGAATGGCTCCAATGCTTTCACAAACTTCAGACTTAATGAAATATTAATGTAAATCCACTTTGATAACACCTCTCCAGGGTACAAGTTTTATGTCGTAGACATATCAAACTTTCACTTGTACAGACCAAAATGAACTCTATTTACCAAATCTGTTACAGGGATAAAATATTAGTTTGAAAATATTTTCCTTACTCAATTTTTTTCCTAGATGTAGACTCCGTCACGAATATACCTTTTTGAAGAAGAACCAGGTTTCCGTCCAGCTCTCCCTACAAACTTCTGAAGGCTTTCGTCTCTAGAAATTTCTGTTAATCATGACGCATCAACAATTTTATAAAATTCAACAAAATATTTGAACATGCTTGAATCATCCTCTCCATAAACTTTTATAGCAATCCCCAAGAAACTCTTGGCTGTTCCAGCTTGCCTCTTCGCCTTTTGTTTCATTGTCTTTTAATTTACAATAAAGTGACTTTTATTTTATAATTCTGGCTGGCAAAATAAGTCACTTTAATAACTAAATTAAGCTACCAATTTATTTCGGCAACTTAATTAATTATTTAATTAATTTTCTAATGTTCTATAAAGGGTACATTACATTCCTCCCTGTTTAAACATTGCTTGTCCTCAAGCAATCATGAATCTGCATATCATTACCGGGATCCCAAATAAATCTGCAAATAGCTCTATTACACAACATGGAACAATTGAATTCAAAATAAAAACCTCTTTGAAAATTCAGCATAATAAACATCCGGAAAATGCAAACTGAAAATCTAGCAAGTTGCGCAACCTCTTTGTGATGGTGAGTTCATTTCATACCATGATGAAGTGTAATCCTCTTTACGCAAATCATTCAGTCCCTTCTTGTTTTTCATCATAAACATGTTTAACTCATCAACTTGTGAGCTAAAAGAGAAACGATATGCACTCCTCACAATGCAATCAAGCTGATATGTTCCACCTTCTTTTTACAAAGACTAATGTTCACAACTATTGGACTCATACCCATCATGCTTTTGCTGCTCCACTCTAATAAAACTACAGCCTGAATACCACATCTCACTCGTGTCATCTAAATTAAGAGGTGCTCCATCATCTAACTCGAAGAGTGGATTATCATATGTGACCTCCTTGTCTACTTCAAATAAAGGATTATCAACAAACTGGAAAATTGCCTCATGCTAAATTATACTTTCATTTTCTGATTTCTCAATCAAGTGGGCAGCAATGTATTTATCTTGACATAAAAATGCACCTCTGAGTTTAGCTTCCATCTTGTGAGCTGAAACTACTCTCGGTTCACCATCCGATGAAGCCTCCAACACTACCTCCTTCCCATCCTTTAAGAACTCCAACTGCATCTTGTGATTATCCAAGGTGTACCTACCAATTGGCTGAAGGCATTGCATCCCAAGGACGACATGAAGTTGTTCTAACTTGATCACATAAAAGATATACGTCAATGAGTAGTCCCCAAATTGAATACAAAGCTGAGGAATTTTTGTAGTGCAACTCAAGGTTCCACCACTAACAACTATGACCTTAAAGCCTGAGAATTTTTGAACTTGTAATCCACGCTTTGCAACTAGCTGCTCACCAATAAAGTTGTATGTAGCTCCAGTGTCCGTCGAACAGACTACTGGCTACCCCTTAAGTACTCCCTTTAATCGAAAGGGATAGTACGAAAGTACCCCTGACAATGTAGCAATAGTAACTTCAGGATGGTCAATCCTATTTTTATTTTTTCCCAGTGAAGGCTCCTCATTATCATTGTCCTTAATCCGTTCTTCCTCATCCTCTGAAACTACCTCAATGTCATATACTTTCCCTTTTCCCTAGCACGTATGATCGGGAGTCCATGGTTCTTTACAAGTGAAGCATAGTTTCTTACTCCTTAGTTCATTTCTTGTCTCATAATCCACCTTAGGAGGAATAATCTTAGGCTGATCATCAATTTTTTGATTTGATTTAGAGCCTTTGGAATTTCCTTTAGGCTGCTGACAAGAAGTAGATGAAGTGTCTAGCTCCATTGCCATTTTAATTGCAACTTGTAGGGTGTTTGGCTTAAGAACTTTCACAATCCCCTTGAATTTTTCATTCAACCCTTCAGTGAACAACATTACCTTCTTTTTCTCTGACATATCTGGAACCATAACTGAGACCTATGAAACTCATTGATGAAGGAATCCAATGAACCACTATGTTTTAGCTGTGCCAATTCGCTGTTGAAGACTTCAATGTCCTTCCTGTCAAATCGATCAATCAACTTAGTATTGAACTCTGCATAAGAATTAATCAATCCATGATCTTTTGTTACAAGACCATGATGCCAACAATCGTATGATTCCCCCTCTAAGTGCATAGTAGAAAATTTAATAGCCTCTGTTTCTTTCATGGGTTGAACTGTCAGGAAGGTATCTAAGCTAACTTATGTATCCAAGCACGAGTGGTTGTTTTACCGCTGCCGTTAAATGTAGAAAGGGTCAACTTGTTCATAGTATGGTTCAAATCTTTGTTTTGAGTTTTATGCCTTCTTTCTTGCCTTGTCCTCATGATTTATCTTCGCTGCCCCATATACTGTGTGAAGCGTACATCTGCTTTGACATGATCTCGTAGTAAATCCCATTCATCATGCATTGTCATAATGCTATCAGGTATAGGCATTGTTGCTTCAGCGTTATTCACTTCCTCTTCATCACTACCATCAGCAAAAGTAGGCATCAAAGGCCTATCCAAAGAGTGTGTGTGAACTCTTCTACCTCATGGGGAATTGTGCTACCACCAACACTATGACTATGATGAGATCTTGTTGCACTCAATTGCTGCATAGCTACTGTAAGATGTTGAAGAACATTGGCCACCCGTTCCTGTCTTGTTTGAATTCCTCTTAGAGTATCTCTTACTTCCCTTTCTTCATCCTGGGGTGGACTGTTATTCCTTCTGTTACCCATACCTGCAACCTGTTTTGAATTAGAAGAACCAATCAAACCAGATATAGTTGCACCCTCGGGTACTTGTGGTGGTTGCCATATCTTGCGTGGTTCCCTTCTATAATACCTTAACTCTTTGTCACTCGGTTGCATCAATCTGAAATATACCCAAAGGCTGGCAGGTTCGATGCTCTGATACCAATGTAATATCCCCTATTATATTCTGATCATCAAATTCTCAGTTTTGATTCAAGTGCATTTCGTCAAACAGTTAGAGTGTTGGATAATTTTCTGAGTTCTGATTGACTGTTTGCAATTATAATTTGATGCCAAATAACATTTGGAGCACAAAGAAATGAAAGAAATGATGCATTCAAAAGGGGCAACTTAATCTAATGGAATACCACTTCTTTTTGCTTCAAATCAGACATAATTACATTCATGAACTGATATAACAGAGATGCTTTCAGACAATAATATCTCATAGAAAACTACATCTTTTGTTTACATATATGGTCTGAAACATGTAACCACATACCCGGTAATGATGCAAACAAGTGTATTCTGAAAGTAATGTTGTGCTAATTCTGGGATATGAGACAACTTCCACCTGAGTCAACAACAAGTATAGACACCTGGGTACAATATGATCGCAGGAAGATAACTCTGTTTCTATCACCAGTGGATACTCTTTCCCGGACTACAAAATTAGCTCCAAGCAATAATATTTTAACCAATCACATAAACCCAGGTTGGAGAAATCAAACACGACATATACTTCTTTAGCTGTTTGGCTCTGCCAATAATCTGAAGGTGAATATCCTCTATTGCTAGGGACCTGGTCACTGTTCTTCAATACTCTTGCAATACACAAAAATATTTGACATGTCCATGTTATGGCCTCTGCGGGCTCCTGCAAGCTTGATGGACAAGATAAATAATGCCATAAAGAATACTTCCTTCAGTTTCAATGTATTGATATAATATTGGGTGCCACAATATTATTATTGGACATTCAATGAACTCCCAACCTTGTAACATTTACGACAAGAGCCTTTACTGAAGATAATTCACCCAGAAAGTAGTGTCTCCTTGACTTCCAATCCGTAATGGTTCACAACATTACATAGCATTGGTCCGTCCAGAATATGTTTGCCAATATCAAACTTTATTAGCACTCACTATACTAATATTTTTCCACGACAATGTTTAAAATTATCTTCACCGATTGAGTTCACGACAAGTGAAAAGAAACTGTTAATCGAGCCTTATAAAATTAATATGAAACTTTTGAAATGATGGGATCCACGATTATATGCCACACATAAACATTTAGTCTGCTGCTCATGCTAAATATAATTCGGCCCCACAATAATCTGAAACAATAGCTTATTATAAGCTTTGATATAATTTGTTCCCAAGGAATGGCTCCAATGCTTTCACAAACTTCAGACTTAATGAAATATTAATATAAATCCACTTTGATAACACCTCTTCAGGGAACAAGTTTTATGTCGCAGACATATCAAACTTTCACCTATACAGACTAAAATGAACTCTATTTACCAAATCTATTACAGGGATAAAATATCAGTTTGAAAGTATTTTCCTTACTCATTTTTTACCCAGATGTAGACTCTGTCACGAATATACCTTTTTGAAGAAGAACCAGGTTTCCGTCCAGCTCTCCCTACAAACTCCTGAAGGTTTTCGTCTCCGGAAATTTCTGTTGATGTCGATGCATCAACAATTTTATCAAATTCAACAAAATATCTGAACATGCCTGAATCATCCTCTCCATAAACTTTTATAGCAATCTCCAAGAAACTCTTTGCTTTTCCAGGTTGCCTCTTCGCTTGATGGTTCATTGTCTTTGAATTTAAAATAAAGTAACTTTTATTTTATAATCCTGGCTGGCAAAATAAGTCACTTGAATAATTAAATTAAGCTACCAATGTATTTCGACAACTTAATTAATTATTTTATCAATTTACTAATGTCCCATAGAGGGGACATTACATCTGTTGGAACATTACGAAGGCGAAGATGTATGCAACTTTGTCTAAATATTCGATCATCAACGAATGTGGGAAGTATTTAGGCCATTTTTCAACTGGGCATATAAACAATGAGCCGCTTGTTTTCCTTGCATAAATTCCATTATTTTCACTTTTCCATAAAACCAAAAGATCTTCAGTAGGAATATTAGTGAAAGTGGCTATGAGAAAGTTGAGACATGCACATCGAATAAAAAAAATTATATGACTAATATTTCTTTGAGCAATTAACTTATTTTACATACTAAAGTGACAAATTCAACTCAAGCAAAATGCTCACAAAATATTCATACTTTTGACAAAATTCACAAATACCATCATTAAATTCTGATATTGCCAAAACATTTCGAAGACATAATTTATTTTACTAAAAAATGCCACTTGTTAGAAGACTTATCAAGATCCATATAAAAACGCCAAACATTAGAGAATTATTTACTTTATTTCTATGCTCCACGGAGTTTCAGGGACGGGGACGTTTTAGGGGACAGGGACGTGTTTTCTGTAATGTCCCCATTTTCTAGCAGGTCATTGAATTGTTGGTGCCAGGTCATTATTGCGATCCTCGTGGTCTGGCCAGATGTTGAGAGGGTCATTGGTGAGAGGTTACTATTTATAGTAAGTCATTGGATAGTTTTGATGAGCTCAGATGAGTTAGAGGAGTTGAATTATGCTCTCACTTTTCATTTCTGGCTTCCGGTTTGGGCTCCAAGAATCTTGGAGAGAGCATCTATTTTTAGTAAGTCACCCCATTAGGTTCGTTCATCATCTTTTATCATTAGGATCACTCCAGTGCAGACAAATTTTGGTTCTTATGCTTCTTTAGTTGTTTTCTTAAGACTGGTGGATTATTATTATTATTTAATTAAATTTGCTAAGGTTGTCATTATTGTTGGTATTATATGTTGGGCGCCTTAGTGTGATAGCTCGTTGGAACTATGATGAAAAGTTTTAAATCTTGGGCACAACAAACAGGGACCTTGCGTGTCATAATTTCATGATATTGATGAAAAGGTAATTTTTGGAGCCAAATGAGTTAATAAATTATATTACTCAATATGTGCCTAAGTATAAAAAGTGTTTTAAGTGAAATTGTGTGAGAGAAGACACTTTTTAATTATAAAAGCAGTGCTTTGTGAAAGACAAGGGATTCATGTTATTATCTTTTGACACTTATGAAAATTGGAGTTTTGGTTCTTGGTTCGAAATGAGGGTTTGAAGTTTGATGCTGAAGCTGGGAACGTTATTCCTCAGACTTTCTTAACACTTTGAACCAGCGTTGAATGCTGGTGATATTGTGTTGGTTATGCCATCATCTTTCGGGGGGTTGCTGTTGAGTTTTGTGGAACCGTTTGGAGGTATAGAGACTAGCATATGTGTGGCTGAAGATGTCTTGCATCCAATGTGACGTTAGAGACTTCTAAACACTGGCTGTTCTTTGCCAATGGAAGCCGTTCCTATTTACAGCGGTGGATGCCTGTGAAGGTGTTACAATCTTCCACGTTGGGCTATGACTAATGGTTGGTATTTGCCATTACACATTGTTTGCAATTTTTCATGAATAATCTGAAGCATTTCTTGATGTAATCTGAATTACCATAAGTACTGAAAATTTATCAGAAATGTTAATTTCTTCCCTGGCATTTATTATTATTTTACTTTTGAAAATGCAAAGAAAGTTGCATATTGGTTTAAGAGAAAAATACCAAAAACAATTACTCTCAGAGCAAGAATAGATTTGCAGTTGAATTTCTTGTAGTCAAGGGTTAGAGCAGGCAGGCTCTTTACATTTCCGGTACGGGTAGGTGTCAAAGCCAAAATTTAGAGGACAAGACCTTAGGGGACGATGATTAAAAATATAGGGGAATTTTTATATATACAGAGAGAATTCAAATATGCATATCATAAGATTGATAAACCATTCATCATAGACATTTTAGAGGCTCAATACATAGCAAATTAACAAAATTCAAATACTAAGTACTTTCATTGTTAAAATATGGCGTATATATAGCAAAAAAGCCCAAAGGCTCTAAGTATCATGCATGAAATCAAAATGACATAAAGAGAAGTTCGACTAAAATACTAAAAGTAAACAGTAAACAATAACATAGAAGTTCAACTCCATAATCGGATGTCCATAATAATCAAAATCAATAGTGTATATGTAAATAGTATATGCCAAATATATGGCTGTCCTCTAGGAATCTAAATCACCATCAAAGTCAATCTCTTAGTCACTGGTAGGCTGAGGGTCTTCCTCATCCAATGGAACCCCAAGCAATCCTGGAGGTGTGTCTTCCTCCTCAACTTGCATACCGTTCTTGTGATCGGTCAAATAATTTTTTTTTTTTGGCTCAATTACCGTCCAAGTGCCGGCTGGGAAAAGGGGGACAAGAATCAGTACGGGGGACGGCAGAGGGACGACCAAGCTGTCCCCGGTACTGATTCCCATCCCCCGTTTTGAGTGGTCTCAAAAATGCAGTTTCGGGAACGGTCTTCGATTTGGCCTGTTTGAGAACGGCTTGGGGGACGGAAAAAAACCGTCCTCGCGTCCCTGTTCCGTCCCTAGTATTGGAACGGGTCAAAAAACATAGGGGACGCACCCCCGTGGAACATAGCTTTATTTTTGTTGAATTTGAGAAAAGTGGCATCTTGAATATTTTAACATTGATAGGCAAATTCAACAACTTGTTTATGGACTTTGCTAAAGCATGAAGAAAAGAAATCCATTTATTCTATTCTTTTTATTGCCTATGATCTAATCTCATAAAATAATTCAAGGGATTAAAGAGCTAAAAAACCAAAGGTCTTATATAAATTGGTTTTTGTTTATCACTATTAAGTAGTCCATACATATCATAATGTTTTAGTAGGATTCAGTTGCATAGTTTTTGATTCAAGATCCCTGATTCATATTTCTTTAGTAGTGGTTCATCTCTCATGAACATGAATGGTCCATTTTGCCTATATTACATCCAATTGATGCTCATAGGGGTGAAGCATTGAGACTTCCTAGGAGGTGACCCATACTAGTATTGCAGCTCAATCACACCATGAAGTTTCATGCAAGATCAAACCCACTTAGCTTGCTACTCCATTTGCAAAACCATCAGTAAGTGTTTTGTCTTAGTCCATACATGGTTTTAAGTTCATCCATTCAACCCAACCACTATTAGAAAAAAGGGTCCTTAAAGGTTTTAATACATATTAGGGATACCCTCAAGTTCAATGTACCCCTTGGTTTGGTCTATAAGCCTACATTTGACAGCTAAGGTCTTTGTAAGAAAAAATCTTTTTCAACCATAAAGAGTGTAATCTGTAGAAATGTTGAATCCAGGGATTGGTTCTTTTTTCTTTCTCGAAGATTGAATTTCACTAACAGGATTTTGAAAATATTTTTGCAAAAATTAAGAGCTAATGGCAACATTTGTTCATTATAGAAGTAGATTATAGTGATGCAAGTAGAATTGAGTACCTTCCATTTTTATTGAAGTATATATTTTTCTTTTAAGTGTTTTTGAAACTATTACGATCTTGGATACTACTAGAATAGTGTAGTTTCTTACTGTATTATTCCAATTTACATTTGTATGTTCATTCTGTTTGTCTATGGTATTTCATTCGTGAATTTCAAGAAGAACTTTATAAGCATTAATTAATAAACTAAAGTCTATATTCTGTTCTAAATTCAAATTGGAAAAAAAAAACTTCTCTTTTTATGTAGGAGACACTTCATAAGCACCCTTTAGAAAGTGAGGAGAAAGGCCATTGTGATCCAGAGCTTGGTTCAAGAGGAAATTCTATTCAAGAAAATATTGAAGAAGAAACTACCAAAACAAAACAAGTGCGCAAGAAATCACTACTTAAGAACTGGCCAGCAATGGCATCAATTATTGTATATTGTGCTTTCTCTTTGCATGATGTTGCGTATTCAGAGGTATGTAATTCTAGATGATAGCCCAGTAGTTACCATTTGATCTAAAGCTTCCAAATATTACTGATTCTCTAACTTGAGTAACTTTTACATTTGTAGATATTTTCTCTTTGGGCTGTAAGCCCTAAAGAATACGGAGGATTGAGTTTCACCAGTAGTGATGTTGGAGTTGTTTTAGCAATCACGGGTACTACACCAAGTCTTTACAATTCTATTAAGATTTTCTTGCTAGTATTGATAATTACTTCATACATCCATATATTCTTGATGTAGTATGGACTATATACTCATTTCAAACAAAGTTGTCCAAAATGATTGCATGTTTTAGAATTTAGAGCATATGAGGAGCACTCAAAGACTGCTCACAATTTAAAATTTTGAAAATCCAATTCAATGATGTTTGATCAAATTGACTTAGTTGATATAAACTGAAATATTTTGGTTTGTAATCCTCCCCTAATACTTTGTTTTTTGGGAAATTGTGTTAGGAGATTTGGGATATCCAAAGCCAACTACATTCATTTGATTATTCATAAGAAATTCATGACATCCCCTTTATAATGACTGTGCAATTCTTACGTGCTTCTTCATTTTCAAATCCATAAGTACTATATTGTTTACGTAGTTTCTAAATGTAATAATTTACAAATAAAGAACAATACATACTAAATTTATTGTACAAAAATAACACAGTGAATGCTTTCTTGAGGGTATTGCTTGATTACAATGAAAGTAGATCAAGTGCTGTCCATGGATTATCATTAGACCTCTTCCTTGACTACGAAAATTCTATTTAGAGGGCCCATTGGAAGGAAGTTAGACCATTAACATTGACTACCACATATAACTATTTATTAACAACTACCTAAGTCTGACAATGAACTACAAAAATAAATTGATTTTACAAGTATTTATAAATCAAACAAGGTTTTAATTTTTCTAACTACATCATTTCCCTAGAAAATTCAAATTCCTAGTTGACAAAATAAATGCCAACTTTCTCTATGTAGAGTGGTTTTAGATTTTTAGGATTCCTACTAAAGATGACGCCTCTACAATTACTTGTCACCATACAATGGAGGTTCGACTATTGGGTCCTCACTATTCTAGCTTCCAAATGCTAAATGGGCTATAACATGCTTCGCGTGACCTTTCCACTTATTGTATTGGCTATAGCATTCTTAGGGTTGAGCATACTCTGCAATAAATCTACTACTTTGATTGGTATGGTGGTTTGTAGTACCTTCCTTGGAGTGATTTTATTGAACTCTAGTTAGTTTATTAGTGTAGTGTCATAAATTGTAACTTCTTACAATTTCACACTCCTTTTTGTGCCCTTGCCTTAGTGTGTTTCCTCATTGCTCTCTCCAATCCTATTTCTGACCCTTCATTGTCAAACTGTTGTCATCTACTAGTATGGAGATCAGATCACGTGTCGTAAGCCTTTTGCGTGTCCAAAGCCACTATTTCACCCCTTTTGGGTGGACCAAGGTGCTGGGCGCCATGGTCTTGATGGACTAGGGTGCTAGGCACTATGGTCCCAGTCGACTATGGCGCTAAGCACTTTAGTCCCTCCAAAGTGGGCTCAAATTTGAATATGATGGCATGTCAGTTCTCACCTGATGTAATTTAATCTCGATATTTGCATATGACCCATTGGATGGTTGACCAAATTTATGAAATACCTTGGGAACCCTATATAAGAGCATCCTCTCATCATTCATCCTACATCCTCAAGCATTCAAATCACTTTAGAGAAACCATTGTGGGCGAAATACTACAGATTTGAGCATTAAGGAGCAAAAATTTGCAATATTCTTCATATCAAGGAAACTTTTATGATTGATCTTGTTTTGAGGTGTCAAGTCGTAGCATCAACACTTGAAGATCTTGTCAAGAGAGCATTAGCACTCATCAATAGCATCGGACCTGAGGTATAATCTTGTAATATTCATCATTGTAGTTTAGATTTCCTTATCATCATCGTTGTTGGGAAGGTTGAATCCTCCTAGGGCTTGACTAAGGGAAGCCCTTGTACAACACAAACATTTTTCGTCTGTTGTGTGCAGGTTTGCAGATCTAGAGGTGAATTATTGCAGATCTGAAGATGGACTCAGATAAGAAGATTCATAATCTGAAACTGAGGCTGGGACGCTTCTGTATTCTGCACATAGTCAGCGGTTAGCGAATTAGTCCAACACATTTTTGGAGATTTTTTAGAGGACACATTAGGGTGATGTTCAGGTTTCGGATCTGTAGATGATATAATTTTTGCGTCTACTACGATGATGGCACTAAGTGAAATAATCCTACCACTTTGAGCCTGAATTTCAGTGATAGGTTCTTCTCTAATACTCCTTTCCATATCTATGGTCTATATCTGATGCAGGAGCATCTTGGGTCCTTGGCAATCTTGCTCAACCAAAAATATGTTTGCTTTTGTTCTTTAGCTTGTTTGGAGACTGCTCGGTCAAGTACTCAGTTACCCTGTTGCTCGGGTATCCTTTACGTCTTGCTTTACCGACGGGTCTCGGGGTGTGTTAGTTTCTGTTGCTAGGTTATGCTTTTACCGAGTTGGTTTTCTGTCGCTTGGGTATGTTCTTACCGAGTCGTTCTTGTTGCTCGGGTATGCTTTTTGTAAGGATCCTGACTAGTCTGTACTCAATTAAGTGACTGGAAATTTTTGTCTCGGAAGTAAATACTGTAATAGTTTGCTATTAAAAAACTCACTCAAGGGGTTCTTGTTGGCAGTTTAGAAATTTCACCAGGATCATATAATGATTGACAACAACCAAAGGATAAACTAAAAATGCAAGTTAGTTGTTCTACAATGACTTGCTAGATCACACAAGATATTAATTGCCCCTCGGTTCTTTTCTAGTTATTAATATGCGAGGACATACATTCATATAAATGATTGATACTATTCAGATTTTACAACTCAACTGCACATATGGACCAATACAACCAAAGCCAACTTAAAACATCAATAACATTAAGTTTCAGATCATTGCTGAACTACCTGGAAGTGCACATGACTGCCTGTGGCGCGTGGTGATGACTGTGGTCGACACAGCTGGTGCTCGTCACCACTGACTGTGCACGATGTGGATGGCTCTCCCTTACGCGGCTGGTTTGCAACTCCTTGATTGTTCGCGGCACATTCATCCGACACCCTGCTATATGGCGCCCCCTCTCACGACAATCTGTGGTCGTATGTTCTCCTTCCGCGGGTGGTTGGAGTGGTGGACTGCTCGCGTGGCTGAGGAGGGTGGCGTGCTGGAGCTCGTGTATAAACTGTCGGCCTCTTCTCTGCCAACTGCTGGCCCGCGATACTTTATATGGCTGGGAACTAACGTGCTTCCCTGTTCTGTGTCTGCAAGCTCTCCCGTAAGCTGAGGACTCCTACGCTGTTCTGGAATTTACGCCAAGTCCTTCTCTTATAATCCCTGCTGATCAAGAATATAAATTTCTGTGCCTTTTTCTTGGGAGTCCTGAACTGATTCGATATGGACTAAGAATTAATTCTTGCTGAGATGAAGATTCGATACTGATCACTGTAGTTAGGTGTTTCTTAGGAATGCTGAATCAAAATGACTTCCTTACTCTTATTATAAGCTCAACTATGAAATTTGAAGTGATTCCACCAATAAGAGAAATGCTGGGGCTACGTCTAGTTTCTCCAAATCCTTAAGGGGCTACGTCCTGAAGAAATCAGTCACATTCAAGCAACCAGATATAAAAGCTTTTTATATTTTCTCATTGTACTTTCCCAAGGAAGATCTCCTTCCTTTATCACCTCGAAATGAGAGCCATTACACCAAATAGGCAATGTGGGATAAAAAAGCACTTTCGTCTTTTAGTCACTTAAGTCACTTTATAAAAT
>MU227454.1:1910386-1940228 GCA_018584345.1 Thuja plicata | reverse complement strand
CTTTTCCACTTGTTTAGAGGTCCCAAAATAGGCCTTTTTCTCTGTATCCGATCCCTGATATTTTGGCCCTCATAAATGATGCAGTTGGCTAAGTTGTATAAGTATGAGTTGAGGACTCATTTTGTAAGGAGTTATGATTTATGTAAGGAGGCATGCTTGTGACATTTTCTCTGTCCTTGATGTATTTTTGCAGAAGTCTGCAACTCATTGTGAGAGATAATATGCAGAGTTTGAAGTTCTTGGAACCAATTTATTGAATTGTGTCAGCCTTGCCTCTTTTCTGCTTGTTGTATGCGTTGTAGATGGTTGATGGGTTAATTGTGAATGATTTTTCTTTCCTTTTAATCATGTCCCTTTGTAGCATCTACTTGCAGAAGAGTATGTTTGCTTGCAGGTTGTAACTAGTGTCTTAGTTTGAGTTGTTAACTGTGAAGTCTTTCCTCTTAACGGGTTTAATCATGACCTTGTTATGAAATATTAATGCATGCCTATACTAGAGATTTGTGTTTTACCTCCAATTCAAGTTAGTTGACCCAGGGCTTAATCCTGTGTGTGTTATGTTTTCATGTCAAATTTGGTGGATCACCTTAGTTTAGGTTTCATTTCAGCTACTTACGTTTTCATGCAATCCTTCTATCCCTTTTCCCCATCAGTTTTCAATCCTTCAAAAGAGTAAACAGGTGATCCCCAGATAGGAAGCCGGCCTAGAATCCGGAGATTCATTCCAGCCATAGTTTACCCACAAACTTGGAATGTTTCCATGTTTCTCCAAAAGGTTAAGTTCCTGCAAACTTAACAGGGTGCAATTTTGAGAGATAACAACACTTTTACCCAGAGATTGTTGTTGCTTAGTGATGCTCTTCCCGAGTTGTTTATCCTGATCTGGCCGACTTCTACACTTAATTTTCGTGGCGTAATTAATGTGGGGTCTCTCATTGGGATCTGTGTGGACCTAAATCTGGGTCTCTCTTATGGATTTGAGCGCCAACCTCTTGGGTGGACTCTTGTATATATTTGTTTCTTTGTTCTTAATTTTAGGGGGCAGTACTTTGGAGGATAGGAGAATTGGATAGAAGATCAACTGTTGAGATTGTTGAAAGGCAGGTCTGTGACCTCGCATCCATGAAGATCATTCTGTAATTCATTAAATGTATATGTGCAAAACCGGGAAGGCCTTACAACCCGACATGTAATGAGTTTGGTCAATTAATGAAATATATGATATTTGCTGCTCCTCTCACTCTGTGTGTTTTGGCTTCTGCATTGTTGTGTCTGCAAGCTGGTTTGGTACTTGGGAGAGCCTTTGGCCCCACTGCCCTACTGAGGTATAATCTTGTGATATTCATCATTGTACTTCAGATTTCCTTATCATCATCGTTGTTGGGAAGGTTGAATCCTCCTAGGGCTTGACTAAGGCAAGCCCTTGTACAACACAAACATTTTTCGTCTGTCGTGTGCAGGTTTGCAGATCTAGAGGTGAATTATTACAGATCTGAAGATGGACTCAGATAAGAAGATTCATAATCTGAAACTGAGGCTGGGACACTTCTGTATTCTGCACATAGTCCGCGGTTAGCAAATTAGTCCAACACATTTTTGGAGATTTTTTAGAGGACACATTAGGGTGATGTTCAGGTTTCGGATCTGTAGATGATATAATTTTTGTGTCTACTACAATGATGGCACTAAGTGAAATCGTCCTACCACTTTGAGCCTGATTTTCAGTGATAGGTCTTCTCTAATACTCCTTTCCATATCTATGGTCTATATCACTCTGTCATATCTGTAGCTCTCTATTTTTGCTGGTCATTGCTAATTCCTATAGTCTTAACCAAATCATATCAACCCATTTAAATAAAAAGGTGTATCTTTCCAAACCAATTTGCATTCAACTCTTGCCTATGTTGGCTTGAAGTTGAATCAAGTGTTGATCTCCCCTAATGAAAGTGGAATAGGAGTAGGTTTGATCTCTAGCTTGCATGATTAGACGCCTTCTCCAAATCCATTCATTTCATTTTGGTGAATCTGATGTGTCTTACTCTTGCATATTTCTGATTGGAATTCTTTTAGATCTGATTTTTTATTATAGAATTTACAAGATCTGATTGGTTTTCAACTCCACAAATGATTACATTACTTATTTTAGCTACATATATCAAAATCATGTGTTAGGTGATGGCTTCTTTCACTTCATATTCCTTGCATTGATCCATTACATTTTAGTGTTTTTCATCATAAGGATTTCAAAGATATTCCCTACATTCACTTCCTTTCTTAAAGCTTTCATTCGTACTTCATGTTTTTATGTGATGATATACTTGCATATGGAAATGGATGGCTTGACTTATATTAGAACTTTAGTGGATGTTTCAAGTGTGACCTTTGATAATCCTTTTAGGGAAGATATTAAGATGAATAATCCTTCTACTTCTCCTAGAGTATTTCTTAACCAGGAGGAAAAAATGATGCTGCTATCAACGATCTCTCTAAAGAAGATGAAGCATTGGAGGGCAACGATGAATCCTCTTCTAATAAGGTTACTTTGGTGCAAGAGGGACAAGTTTCAAACCTTGATATCTCAATCACCTTAGAACCTCCTTATTCTACTAGAGTCTACCTTAGAAACCAAAATATTTTAAGTCAAGGTGATGTAATGCTTATTCTTGATATGTCACCTAATAGTAACGTTAAGGATGAAACTCTAGATGATAAGAACATTTCGAACCAAAACTTTATTCCTCAAGTCACTATAGGTAATGATGGAGATGTGCATCCTCCTACTGGGTTCCCCTGTAATGGCCAACCCCTGGATGAGTTTATGCAAGTCTGATTTTTCTCAAGGAAACTCTGATTTTTTGGTTTTTGCTGGTTTTTATTGTGTTTTTTGAGGTTCTTTCAATTTTTTGTTTTTTCAAAGAATGAATGCAATGAAATTCAACAACTATAAATTCTGAAATGACTAATACCTTTAACTATTTGCGAATTGAAGAAATAAATCTGAATTTATTAATTTCCAATTTTCCAGATGTAATCGTACCAGGCAATTAAATTGAATTCATACAAGGACCTTTTGATATATTCAGAAAACTCTACACTACTCCAAGCCCAGATGCTGGTATGAGATCAAAGCTTTGCTTTCTCAATATTTTGACTCCTGCTGACTGCAATTTGTGTCCAGATCTGATTCTGAAATAATGTGTTGTACGGCTCAAAATGCTGTATATACTACCTGTGAACTGCGGCTGATAACCTTCCGCTTGGTATTCTGCAATTTTCAGCCCTCCCAATGATCCCTTTAGGTCTGATATGTTCAATCCAAGCTCACGCAAAGACTGGGGCCTGCTGGTAAATACCGTAGGCTGTACGGCTAGCTCCAGGAGACCAAAAACATAAAAAAAAACACTGATTTATGCTCTGATCTGCAAACTGTAAATTAGGTTCTCTGATTCCACCTGATTTCTACTGAAAACTCTCATAAAATGATTATCATTGCAAGAATTGGTCTGATCTGTGCATATGAAAACCCTTGGATGATATCTCACCCCTCTAGGTCTTCAATCTTCTGAGAGATTTCATTCTCAGAGGACAAATATGGCTGCAAGCTCCTTCTCAAAGCGCCATCTCCAAACTTAGTTTTTGCAAATAATCTGGAATGATTCCTTCTTTCTTCATTTCCCTCCTTTATCCTTTTTTGTTTTCGCTCGAAAGAAAATCGAACCTCTTAGGGTTTGATCATGTTACTTTATTAAACATTAAAAATGTTTTATTTTCAAGTAAATCCTCACCTAGGAAATTGAGCCTCCTCAAGGCTCATTAGTCATCATGACAAAACAACCCTCTTTTGAGTTATAATTTTATTTTATGGCCTAGGGACTTGGGCCAATTATTTAAATAGATTACTATATCATAAAGTGATTATAATAATCACTTTTATTATTAATTTATAAAGACTAACTTAGGAAATAATTATATTATTTCCAAATTATTCGTAGCTCGCTCATCTAGACCCTGATTTAAGTAATGTTTGATGGCACCTGTCCACTGCTGCTGTTGACCACTGCAAGCTAATTGACAGTCCCTTCTTAAAGTTGAGGAGCTCTCCTAAAAAATAGAAATTACGCCAAAAGTCTCTAGGCTGATCCAAAGGTCTTTTGGTGCGTCCCGGTCAACTCCCAGACGATCCCTGAAAAATAGGGTTTCCTCCTAAAATCTAGGAGACTGTCCCAACTTGGCCAAACTGGCTCACAAAGCCATAATGTGTCTCCACAAGCCCCTGAATGGGTCCCCTATGCAATCTGCTGGCCTACGAGAATTGAATAATAGACCAACCTTGCTAGAAACATTGGCACTAAGGAAGGCACAAAAATGGGGACACTACATCCCTCCTTCCTATGTTCATCCATTTGAACCTTCAAAGTATACTTACACAACACATTTCAAAGAGGTCTATGATAATGACCCTTCTCATTCACAATTGCAACAAAATTACAAGCTTGGTTTTGATATCACTTCTTAACAAGGTTATAGTAGACAATCTCTTGGAAAAATGGAACAAGGTATTAAGGTCCCTATCGATCCACCAACCCAATGCGCTAGAGAAGGCGTAGGATTTCCTTCTCCTTCTTTCCTAGGCTTGTACCTAGGACTAATTTTTCTAAACATGAGTATGACTGTTTAGATCTCGCAAAGATAATCTTTTGGAAATTTAAAAATGATAGAAACATTACTTTTCCTTTCATACAGTTCCCAAAGAAAAGTAAGCCAAACAATGATGGTACATTTCGTCCTTTTCATCGTAGTGATTCTCACTCCCTTGCTGATTGTAGTGCTTTTAGAGCATTTGTTCATGATTTATATGATAGAACTCGTAATCATATTATATATGATCTCCTCAAATCTCTAATGCTTAACATGTGTATAGTGCATTAAGCACACCGCGGCCCTATTATGTTGCTACTCACTATGTGGCACTAGTATGAAATTTTCCAAGCAAATATACAAGAATAAAGTAGAGAATGCACAATGATAGACAAACAAATAGAGATTTTATATTCAGACAACTGCAATTTCTAATTACTATCAGAATGGTACTCAAGGGACGTTGTACCTTGTCTTCTAATCATAGCTCTGCATTGGGAATTGCAAAGGATGATAGAATTGGGAGTTGCAGAGGATGATAGCACAATGAGATGATGATGAACTTGTAGGTCTGATACTGTTGTAGTCTCAGAGTTGATGACTTGCTGCTTGGATATGTGTGTATTGTTGTTGCAAACTCTACCTCCTATTGCTGATGTATGCTCCTCAATATATGCCGCAATCTCCTTGTTGTGAATACCATGATTGATACTATGCCCACTGAAATATGTGTGAAGCTAGTGCTGATGTGTGTTGCAGATGTCTGTATGGCCAAAGGCCACTATCTCTAGGCCGCAGAGGTATAATGGATATGTTACCTCAAGGAATGTATGTCTCTGATCCAAGTGTAATGCTGCTCCAATGTGAATGACTGGTAATTCACTGCTTTAAAGGTGTCGCTGCTGCCCCAAGGTGTAATTGCCAATGAATAAAAGATATCACAGTGATATATGTATGTAGCCACAATGTTTGATCTCTGAAGTAGCTGCAATCTCTGTCCGATATGTTTGCCACACCCTTTCCTACATGTATGCGTGCTTTATGACCTGATCCTGATGTAGGTATGCCACAGTCCTTGGAGGAATTGATGTCGCTGATTGTTGGTAATTGCAAGAAGTAATCACTGCTCTAAAAATGATTTCCTTTAGATCACCAGACAAGAAAGTATGAAATGATGATAAGGCTTGCAAATCTATCAATCCAATTTGGTCCCACTGAGACTTCACCAAATTGGGATTTATAGCCAACTAGGGAGGATGTTTCACCCCTGAAACTGCAATCTCCCAATGAATTCCAATAAGGAATATTAAAGACGAGTAAATGCAAAGTTTATCGATGGAGAATAAGCTCTCCCAAGGTTGATACATATATGAAGTCCAATGTGGAATAAACAAGCTAGTCGGCTCACCCAAATAGGCGCCAAAAATAAATAAATTGAAATAGGTCTAGGCTAAGAAGGGTAGTGCACAAGTGTGCCACCCAATTGGGCCCCCTTGCAAGGCTAACTAGCTCACAGGGGATTGTATGAGCTAATAGCAAAATTAGAAAATGGCTCTAGGCTAAGGAGGGCTTAAGGGACATGACAATCTCCCCTTCCCAGAATTGGTTGCCCACAAGCAATTTCAAATTAGGATGCTCCAAAATCAACTCACTCTCCCATGTGGCATCCTCAACTGGCAAGTCCTCCCATTTGATGAAATACTCCTTGATTGTACGGGATCTGAGTTTTCTCTCTCTGAAATCAATGTTCTCAATTTTCATGATTGATGGCGTATTATCTAGGTTGCTGCAGCATGACAGTGTGGGTGAAATCAGTTATATTAGATTGGTGCTGCGGATTAGCAGAGCAGTATTCTTGAAACTGATTTGGGATCCTGGAGGTACAGTGAATAATTACTTGTGGACAAGCAATGCCGGAGGACTGTAATGTCCCCAATTTTAAGTGATAGATTAATTAAATTAATTTTTTATTAAGTCGTATAAAATTAAAATCAAATACCTTAAGATGACTTAATATTGATTAATTTAATTATTTAATTATAAAGAAATAAAGTTCCTCAAGTTAGCTTCTAGAAGAGTTGGAGAAATATTATTTAATTGGGTTTAATATTATTATTCGGTGAGAAAAGTTACTTTGTGTTATAAAATAAAACTATAAAAGTAAAGAAACTTTATCTATAAAAATAATAATAAGTCAAAAAGTGACTTTATAGGGACTAAATAAAATAAAAGTGAGTTATAATCCCATATTGAGAGTAGATGCTCACCAACGATTTGAATAGTCTTTATCATAGTTGAAAAACTCGGACTCGCTCGGACTTGGCAGACCAAAAACTTGGACTCAGATTTGGAAAAGACTTGGGAAATGTGTGATTTCCCCTTTTCCAGAATCAAGTTTAATAATAATGAGTTAAAAAATATAAGATTAAATAAATAATAAATTATAATTATAATAATAATAATAAGAAAACATACATAATTATAATTAAGTTGATAAAATTAAATTATTAAAATTAACACACACATATATATAGTTTAATGGATAAACAATAATAATTAAATAACAATTAATAATAATATTCTAGGATGCCGGTTCGGCTTTGGGTGCGAGTTCGAGTTTGAAGGACTGGTTCACCGGTACGGCAAAATTTTGAAAAGGGGTGTGGGTTCGGGTTTGTTTTTACAAAAAACATGTAAATTATATATATATATATATATATATATATACACATATTTATGCAGCCTAGAAGCATGAGTTAAGATTAGAATGTCACATAGTATCATAAAAACATGTGAACAACAAAAACACTTGTAATCATAGCATCATGAATCATGATCATACCATCATATACTTCAAGTTCAAGTTCAACATCAAAGATTCAAAACATTAAAATTAAATCATGACATCAATTCAAGTATCAATGTTTGAAGTTCAACTAATGGATTAATAATTTATTGATATTCTTCTTCTTCATCATCATCATCTTCTATATGGAGCCTAATAAGACTCGATGGTTAATTTTTGCTCACTTTTATCGGTGCAGTTTCCACCCCAAATTATTAAATGGGGATGTCAAAACTTTATAAAATATGCAGTTTCCACCCCAAATTATTATTTGGGTTGTGGATGTCAAAACTTTATAAAATATGCAAAAAAAAAGTCACTTAAATTCCGTCCGTGGGCGAAAATTCGCTGGAGTTCGCACCAAGTTCGCCCGGGTCCGAACTGTGCAAAGGCTGGTTCGAACTTGGTCTTGTGGATCGGACCCTGCTCAGACCCACAGACGGACCGGACCTAGACCACTGACTAGTTCGAACTTGGCCTGGTTCGGGGGGGTCTAGGGACGAACTCGACTTCCCAGATAATATTTATTAGTGAAATCAAGAATAAGTAAAATAATGAAATTACATATATATGATAATTAATTAGGAAGTCATAATAAAATTCCACGATATTCTTCTAGTCATACTTATCTATGATCATAATAAACGATCATTAAGAAGAATGCTTAACTATGAAAGATAATAATAATAATAATGTAAGATGGATATTAAACTATGTCACACTACCTTGTTTAGTAAATACAATATAATTACAAAGGACAAAATTATGGAATAAGCTATTAGGAAAAAATGAGGAAATATTAATTTTCCGTACTGTTAGTCTAATATTATAATAAATAATAATATAAAAAATAATAATAATTAGTAATCAGTTAGTAATCTAATTAATGCATAGGCTAGAGGTAATGTAATCTTATATCGACCATGTAATATAGTCCACTATGGTTGATTGGAAGGACAAGGCACTCGGGTGGTGACAAGTCACTTTGATACTCTAAATTTATTACTTAACTCTTTTAGTGGCGGCCATATTAATTAAGATGCCAGTAATTAAACACTGATAATATCAATCAAACCAAATCAATGTAATTAAGAGATGCGGATATGTGAGGAATAATGACTTCAGAAATGACGTGCTGTATGTGCACTCTGAGAAGGCGAGCCTTGGAATATAGGATATAAAATAAATATCCAATTCATCATTTCAGAGGTATCGCATAATATACTCACCTATCTCTGGTGGATCGCCAATAGCAGAAGATTTTCGTGGTTTTCCTACTTTGTTTGGAGATCGCTGTTACTCTAAGAGCAGATCGAATACAACTTAATTCCTTTTTTACCAATTGCAGATCACCGAACAAGACCTAAGAAACAACGAATGGGAATTGGTATCAGGATTCATTCAATCAGATATTCCTTTATACTTAATAGATTAATGTGGAAATAATCCACCCTTAATAAGGAACCAGATTGCATGAACATAGAGATTCCAATCAGGAATAGTGGCATAAACATTGATTAAGCAATAAACATTATATCAAAGAGAGCAATAAGACAATATCAGATTGGCGATTGCATGAAAGCCACCGTATGAATCAGAAACATGAACATTGCATGCACAGACAGAAGTAGACCAGGAATAATGAATACCATATCTTGCAGATCACTATAAAAGTAATTCTAATTGTACTGCTTGCAAACCATTAATATCTCAAGTCAGATCGATATAACTTCTATAGTCGATAATATTCATCCATAGTGATTGATATAAGATCGGTATGATCTTTATGATATTAGAACGAATACTCAAATAGATCCATTCTTTTCAAGCTCAATATATCATCCTCGTTTGAAATACTTCATACCATTAATATTGATTGGATTGAGATAACTTTCACCAAGCCACTTCTATCAATATTGAAAGGGGCTTGTCTATCAAATTCAGAGTGAAGGTTATACTGAATACATACACTAATTTCAAGTAAGGGAGTGGACAGGAAAGGATTCTTGTGCAAATTTAAGAAATTAGGTCAAACCATAAGAAATTTCAATTGGGGACATTACAGTGGTATCCGAGCATGATCCTGCCATCCTGCAGGGTAAAAGATAAAATAAGAAATCAATCTATTCAACTGAAAGAATAGACATTATAAGAACGTTGCGCAGATGATTCTTGGTGGCTGTCAAAATTTGATTTAGACATTGTTAGTGAGTGTCAAAATTTGATTTAGATGTTCTTGGTGAGCGTTGAGGCTTGATCAAGCACATTCTCGGTGAGTGTTAGAGCTTGATCAAGAGACATCCTTGGTGAGTGTCAAAACTTGATTTAGACGTTCTTGGTGAGTGTCGAGGCTTGATTAAGGACATTCTTGGTGAGTGTCAGAGCTTGATCAAGAGACGTTCTTGGTGAGCATCGCGGCTTGATCAAGGACATTCTTGGTAAGTGTTAGAGCTTGATCAAGAAGCATTCTTGGTGAGTGTCGAAAATTGATTTAGACGTTCTTGGTGAGCATTGAGGGTTGATCAAGGACATTCTTGGTGAGTGTTAGAGCTTGATCAAGAGACATTCTTGGTGAGTGTCAAAAACTTGATTCAAACATTCTTGGTGAGTGTCAGAACTTGATCCAAGCAGTCTTGGTGAGTGTTAAGACATTCTTGGTGAGTGTCGAAGATTGATCAAAGACTTTCTTGGTGAAAGGAATTAAGGCAAAGATTTTTTTTATCTGTAAAGGTTTATTTAAGGAGAAAAGCAACACCTATCAAGGAGAAAGGGAGTGTTGCAGTAAATCAAGATAAGTATTGTCATTTGAATTATTCTAAAGATCTTAAATTGAATATTGTAATGAAATATCCTCAGATTTGATAAGTTTATGACCGTTCTAATCTCAAGTTGGAATTACTGTTTCAAGACTAAATAAAGGTTCTTCCATAAAAGACTATTGTAAACAAGGTGATATCAGACTTGTATAAGCCGCCCACATTGAAATTAACATTGCTTTAGGGAAAGCAATTTTGGGGAAGGGCAGACTATGATGTCCCCTTTTCCAGGATAAAGTTTTATAATAATGAGTTAAAAAATATAAGATTAAATAACAAATAATAATAATAAAACATACATAATTATAATTAAGTTGATAAAATTAATTTATAAAAATTAAGACACACACAGATATATATAGTTTAATGGATAAATAATAATAATTAAATAAGAATTAATATTAATGATAAATAATAAAAAAATCTAATAATAATATTGATTAGTGAAATGAAGAATAAGTAAAATAATGAAATTACACACACACACACAGATATATATATATATATATATGATAAATAATTAGGTCATTATAAGACTCCACGATATTCTTCTAGTCATAATTATCTATGATCATAATAAATACAAGATGGAAATTAAAGTATATCACCCTACCTCTGTATAGTAAATACAATGTAATTACAAAGGACAAAATTAAGGAATAAGTTATTATGAAAAAGTGAGGAAATATTAATTTTCCCTACGGTTAATCTAATATTATAATAAATAATAATATAAAAAATAGTAATAATTAGTAATCATTTAGTAATCTAAGTAATGCATAGACTAGAGGTAATGTAATCTTACATTGACCATGTAATATAGTCCACTATGGTTGATTGGAAGGACAAGGCACGTGGGTGGTGATAAGTCAAATTTGATACTCTAAATTAATTACGTAACTCTTTTAGTGGCGACCATATTAATTAAGATGCCAGTAATAAAACACTGATAATATCAATCAAAACAAATCAATGCAATTGAGAGATGCGGATATGTGAGGAATCATGGCTTCAAAAATGACGTGCTGTATGACCACTCAGAGAAGGCGACCCTTGGGAATATACGATATAAAATAAATATCCAATTCATCATTTCAGAGGTATCACATACCATACTCACCTATCTCTGGTGGATAGCTAATAGCAGAAGATTTACGTGGTTTTCCTACTCTGTTTGGAGATCGCTGTTACTCTAAGAGCAGATCGAATACAACTTAATTCCTCTTTTACCAATTGCAGATCACCGAACAAGACCTAAGAAACAGCGAATGGGATTTGGTATCAGGATTCATTCAATCAGATATTTCTTTATACTTTATAGATTAATGTGGAAATAATCAACCATTAATAAGAAACCAGATTGCATGAACATAGAGATTTCAATCAGGAATAGTGGCATAAACATTGTATAAGCAATAAACATTATATCAAAGACAACAATAAGACAATATCAGATTGGCGATCCTCTGCCAAGGAGAAATCATTTGCAGATTTCATGTCATGGAGTCTTAACATGACAAACACAATGTCTACACCCATATGCTTCAACAACAAATTTTTATCACAGAATAAGAAAACAACCATCGCAGGTAAATGATTTCTCCTAGAACGTATCAAGAACTTTAACAGTTCCACTTAGCAAAGGAGAAATCATTTGCAGATTTCATGTCACGGAGTCTCTCAACATGACAAACACAATGTCTACACCCATATGTGTCAACAACAAAGTTTATCACGGATTCTCTCAACGTGATATTATCATCTTAGTATGATGTTCACCATGGCTACTCCCAGAGGGTGAATATACACGAGCTAAGTCATGGAATCTCTCACATGACATCCACCTTGGCTACTCCTAGAGGGTGGATCCACCATGGCTACTCTGAGAGGGTGGAACAAGGGCTTTCACCTCAAACTCCTCTTAGACAGAAGAATGCATTAACAAGGGCTTGCACCTCAAACTTCTCTCACAAAGAAGAATGCATTAATAAGGGCTTGCACCTCAAACTTCTCTCGCAGAGAAGAATGCATTACAAGGGCTTTCACCTCAAATTTTCCCCTCTCAGAGAAAGATGCATTAAAGCACATAAAAGATCATCTGAATGCTGAGACTCCCTCTCAGCCGAAACTCCCTCTCAACAGGGACATCATTCTCATAGCTTTGATTATCACAATTGACTCCAATGTTTGACCAAACAAGGAGCTTTTGCAGTGACACTGCTTCACGAGCTTGCTGATCCTCTGCAAAGGACTTGGCACTCTCCCTCTGCAACACAAGCTCCCTCTGAATCTTCAAACACTTGCATCAACCTTCTGACATATTAAAGTTCAGGACTGTTGCCGACCTCATCCCAAATCATCCTCTACTCTGGAGCTACCAATTTCAAATTCAGATTGACTGTGCAAATCAGCCACGAGGCATTATGAAGCTGATTCAATTGGTTCCATACCACATGGTTATCAAACGGAGGACATTGCTGCTCTATACAATGAAAATGATGAAGCAGTCGATGACTCTAGCATTGGCTATGTACACTATGAGGATACAAAACTTGAGGATGATTTTGGTCACACATACGCGGTTATGACAGGTTTTGAAACTCAGTTAGCTTGTCAAAGAGATGAGGTTGCAAAAGCAAAAGGTGACAAGCGAGAAACTCCACTGCCAATCCTTCCTAAGGACGCAATTAATAACCAAGTAAGTACTACTCCACCTATTTCATCTAATATACCCAAATCCAGTACGTCTAATCCTATGCCTCAAGCAGAAAGTTTTTCTTTTTTAGAAAACTCTTTCGAAGCTTTTGATATTTTAGATCATGCTAAGAAGACTAAGATCTAGATGTCTGAGGTAGAATATCTACAAGCTTATCCAGATCAGTTAGAAAGGCTTACCAAATTTGTTAGTCTCAACCTGCCCAAACTCAAGCTGCAGCCTTGAAAATTAAAACTTTGCCTAATAACTTAGTTACCATTCCAACATTGATTCCTGGGAAAATAGAACCTTTCTATATTTCCTTGCTAACTAAGGGTTTCAAGCTTAGCAATTGTGTTATTGATTCTAGTGCTTCTGATAACGTCATGCCAGCTAAAGTAGCAGACGTATTGGGTCTTACTTTGACAAAGACTTTAGGAAGTTGCTATTCAATGGAGAATAAACAAGTGCCTCTTTGGGGGCAAATTAATAATGCTCAGTTTGCATTTGCTTCTTTACCTGAGAAGAAAATCAAGATGACTGTCCTAGTTGCTGATGTTCTTGCTTCCTATGGGATATTACTTGGTTGTAGCTTCTATAAGGATGTGGGCGGAGAACTTAACATGGATATGTCCGAAGCAAGGATACCTATTGAGGGTGTCATCCAAAAGCTACTTCCTGAAAGGGAAACCAAGTACACGGTTGTCAAGTCCGATGACCCTCACACTCAGATTTTATTTGAATCAGCAGGAATGGGGAATTATTATCTCCATATTGATGAAGTTTCTGAATTCACTGAAGATTGATCTTCTGATGCTTCCATGTCATTATGCCTTTCTGATAGTGATCGATTTGCTGATGCAAATGAGGATCAAGTGGCCTATGCCGCCTCTACAACATCTTCTACAATGGTTGAAAAAGCTATAATTCCTCCCATGGAGATTGATGTTGCAGAAAGTTCTTCCAAACAATCAGATGGCCAACACTTCAAGCTCTAATGACACATGGCTATTGGAGTTTGATGGCAGCTGTGCTTCGACCGGTTTGGGTGTTGGTATCGTGCTGATGTTCCCGTACTCTTTTAAGTTGCAGTTCAATAATACCAAAACACAATTGAATATGAAGCCTTATTGTTGGGTATTGATGATGCACAAAGCACAGGAATTCTGAATTTGCATGCACAAGGTGATGTTGAGCTCGTGGTATGTCAAGTTCGAAATCAGTATCAAACAAGAAATGAAAGGCTTAAGCACTACAAGAATCTACTGTGAGATTATATTGAAGCATTTGATGCTTTCAATATTTGCATGGTTCCAAGGGAGTTTAATAACAAAGCAGATTCACTCGCAGCTTCAGCAACTCTCTTAATTCCTCATAGGAGTTTTGAGAAAGATAGGTATACCATTCAGTTGGTATATTGCCCAAGTGTTCTTGGTAACTCTGATCACTGGCAGGTTTTCAATGATGACTGACATATCATCAATTTTCTTGAAACGAGAGATAATTTTGATGAATTATATTTTGAAGGTAGTAGTTCTCCCCGTGAGAACATTTCAAAAAAGGATCCTGAGACTGGTGAGTTCATTCAGCTTAAGGGCAATAAAATTCCTAAAGGTTTGGTCTCGTTGGAGCGACTGTTTGATAAACATGATCACTATGTAAAAAATCAACAAGAGACTGGATCAAGTTCTACCATGGAGTATGAAAGATACAATCTTGGTTCAGAAGCTGATCCAAAGTTTGTAAATATTGGTGAGTGTTGTTCACCAGAGGAAAGAAACCAGTTCATTGATCTCTTACGTCAATACATGGACATGTTGGCATATTCATATGATGACTAGAAGTCATTCAGGCCCAAAATGTTACAAGATGACATTCCGCTAAAGTCTGGTGCTGCTCCATTTAAAAAGAAGCAACATCAATATAATCCAAAGATTTCTGGTACTATCTTGTTGGAAATTCAGAAGATGTTGGATGCCTGGATAATCTTTCCTATTCAACATTCTACTTGCGTAGCCAACATTGTTCGAGTACGTAAGAAAAATGGTGAAATTCGCATTTGTATGGATTTTCGCATTTTGAATCAGGCTTCCTTGAAGGATAATTACTTGTTGCCAATCATGGACCATGTTTTGCAGACAGTAACTGGTTCTCAGATGTTATCTATGTTGGATGTTTTTTCAGGCTACAATCAGATTAAAGTCAGGGAAGATGATCAGTATAAGACAACGTTCACCAATCCATGGGGGACGTTTGCTTACAATCGGATGCCTTTCGGATTAATAGACGCAGGCGCCACTTTCCAGCGAGCTATGGACTTAGCATTTCATGACATCAAAGATGAATTCAGTGTGATTTATCTTGATGATCTTACCATCTTTTCTAAGAGTAGGAAAGATCATTTACAACATCTTTAGCAGGTGCTGGAAAGATGTCGCCGACACGGAAATTCCCGCAGTCCCAAGAAGTTTATTTTTGGGGTTACAGAAGGCAAGCTTCTTGGACATGTCATGTCTAAGGAGGGAATCAAGATTGATCCTGAGCGGGTCAAATCAATTCAAAACCTTTCGTTACCTACTTGCAAGACTGTCGTTCATTCTTTATTTGGAAAGATAAATTTCTTGCAAAGATTTGTTCTAGACTTTGCAAAAAAGACTCGTCATATCTCGGATATGATGAAGGGAGCAGCGATTTTCCATTGGAGTTCTGAAGGAAAGGCGACTTTTAAAGAAATCAAAGAAGCAATAGCGCAAGTGCCCATATTAGTCTGTCCAGATTATACGAAGTATTTCATAATGTATAGTTATGCTTTAGAACACACTATGTCAGCCATTCTCATGCAGAATAATGCTAAGGACATTGAATATCCTATAGCGTTCATGAGCTGTCCACTTAATTCACGTGAGTTGAAATATTCATTCATAGAAAAGAATGCCTCTGCAATGGTGAAAATAGTCAAGTATTTCAAGTTCAATATCCTGAATTGACATGTTGTTGCTCTTGTTCTAGATACTACTATCAAGTCTATCTTGACGCAACAAGAATTTGAACCAAAGAGAGGTAACTGGATTGCCAAAATTCAGAAATATAAGATTTAGATTCGGTTAAGCAAGGTAGTTTGTGGTAAGGACCTGTGTCATCTCATGGCTGAAAATGAACCAAATAAAGAAGTCCTATCTGAGGACTTTCCCAAGGTTTTGTTCGTGAGCACGGCTGATGAATGGTTCTCTGACATCGCATATTTTCTCACATACAGAAAATGTCCAACACACTCAACTTACAAACAGAGGAGAAGTCTAAAGCACAGAGCCGCACAATTTGTTCTTTGGGACAATGATTTGTTTAAACGTGCCATTGATGGTACGTTTTTACATTGTTGTGATACAACACAACAAATCAGGTTATTGGAATCATTCCATCTAGGATGCCGGTTCGGGTTTGAGTTTGAAGAACCGGTTTGCCGGTTCGACAAAATTTTGAAAAAGGGGTTTTTGGGTTCGGGTTAGTTAGTACAAAAATATGCAATTTTTTTTAATATTTATATATACATATTTTGATATTTATGCAGCCTAGAAGCATGAGTTAAGATTAGAATGTCACATAGTATCATAAAAAGTAAACGTTTAAACAATAAAAACACTTGTAAATTTGTAATCATAGCATCAGGAATCATGAATCCATAATCATACCATCATATACTTCAAGTTCAAGTTCAACATTAAAGATTCAAAACATTAAAATTAAATCGGAACATCAGTTCAAGTATCATTGTTTGAAGTTCAACTAATGGATTAATAATTTATTGATATTCTTCTTCTTCTTCATCATCATCATCTTCTATATGGAGCCTAATAAGACAAAGGTTTATTTTTCCCCTTTTATTGGCATGGTTTCCACCCCAAATTATTAAATGGGGGTTTGGGGGCGAAGCCCCAAAGACGGGGTCAAGGCATCGAGAGTTATTTTTCACTAGGCCCAAGTTCGGCGATGTAAAAAATTTGGGGTGGAAATCTATTTGCACACCACAAATGAGAATTAGAACTAAAAAAAAAGCCTTTAAAATCACCTTTTTGGGGTTGTGGATGCCAATTTTTTATTCAATTCGTTATAAAAAAATGTTTTTTCTGAACTCGCACGCAAAATTCGCTTCAAAAAATTTGTGGCAAATTGGTTTTTTGGTTTGAAGTTCGCCTGGGTTCGACCGTCCGCAACCCGGGTTCAAACTTGGTCCAAAAATTCGAACCCTGCCCATAACTGCCCGGATCCACAGGCGGACTGGACCCGGACCCCAAACTAGTTCGAATTTATCTGGGTCAGGGGGTCTAGGGCTGAACCCGATATCCTTGCATTCCGTGATCTGGCATGTGGTGGGCATTTCTCAGCGTCAGTTACAACTCTTAAGATTTTGCGAGCTAAATACTACTGTCCAACTCTTTTCCAAGATGCGTATAGTTGTAATGTCCCCTTCTTGAGCTAGACATGATGAGACTAGTTGTTAGCCCATTCTATCATCATCCCGAGGGCTAACCAAGACTTCAAAGGGATCCTGAGGCTATTTGGCCTAGTCAAATTTAATTACAGGCCATATGGAGTTCGTTTGGTGAGTTGTGGGCAAGACTTGCTATTTTTAGTAAGCTGACAAGGGATGCAATGCCTTCATCTTTCAATGGTGGGATGAAATGCATTTTGTCAAGTTCTTTCCGACGAGCTATTATATGTGGGATTCCGAGTTCATTTGGTATATTATTTTAATGTTAGAAGTTATAACTATAAAGTGACTATTTAAATTAAATACTATATCATTTTATAAAGTCACTTTATAAAAATTCAAGTCACCCCCTTTAAAAGACATACATGGGCTTTTCTTAAAAAGAAAAGTAATATTAAACTCATGCACTATCCCACATTGGCGAGAGGAAAGGAAGAACTAGTGAGAAAGAGTTTAAAAGAGAGGTGATAGCTCTCATTTGGATATGCTGAATATGATATCGAAATGCTGAAGATTGTTTGAATACTAAGATAATCGTTGGAGGTTTACATTTGAGGGCTTTGAGGAAGTTTCTTCTCCTGGCTAACATCTTCTTCGTTGTTGTAACTATACAGTCAAGAAGATTCGAAGGGCTTCAAGGTGTGAATTAGTTGATAGAAATCCTTCACAGTGTTGTAGATGCCAGACAAGACGTTTTGTGAAGCTATTGTTAAAGAATTATTTCTTGCTGCTGGGTTCGATTTCTACATGCTAATGTCAAAGAGCCACATTGAGTTCGAATGGTACTGAAGGCTTATCGATCTATGGTATTGAGTTGTTTAATTCCTTGCCGACTGTCCTGAGACATACAAAGACGGAGCTTCAGGTAGAGGCCCATTTCTGTAGATGCTATTTGGAGTTGGGATGATATCAAGGTTGTCGCTTCTGATTGGTCTGTGTTTAAGGAGCTGCGAATCAGTCTGGGACACAAACAAACATTCGGGTCTGCATATTCACCAGCAATAAGAGCGTCATCTAGTGTTGGGAAGGAGAGAACTTGAGTTGGTCTTTCACTATAGCAAAAATTACAATATATATGAACACAGGAGCAGTCATTGCACTCTGAGATACACATAACATAGGGAATAGCTTGCAAGACAACTGATAGACATAAATGCCAAGAGTCCAAGAACAAAAAAATTGAACAGAGCAAGGGGTGTCTTTACAGTGGTACCAGAGCTTTAAAATCCTCTAGTCTGTGGAAGAGGAAATAAAGTTTTCTTGTGAGACTATAGCGGTGCCGGAAACATGAATATTTGAGAATGTTACAGGGGACCAGGCCTTATGATTTTCGTAACACAAGAGCCAGGAAGAACAGGGATCAGAATAATCAAGTGGAACAATTCAAATCATCTATACAAGTTGACATAGAGGACAACCACCCAGAGTCCGGGGAAGAGGCTATTTTGAACAGGTTGAAAACATGGGGGATAGGAATGCAGTTGATCCCGGTAAGGCAATGTTTAGACAGCTGATGGACACTTTGGCACCGCAAAACCAGCGAATGGAAATGTTAATGCAATTCATGGCAAGTCAAATGGGAGTTAACGTAAATGAAAATGCAGGTGGTAATAATGTTGGAAATAATGGTGGGAATCATGCAGGGAATAATTGGGGTAATCATGCTGACCAAAATGAACAAAATGGAGCAAATGGGGGTGCACAGGTAGGTGATAATTTTAACCGAGTACCTAGACCAGCGAGAAGCACATGCTCTAGGCCCATTGTTCCAAACTTTCCACCTAGGATTCCAGTTCAACACGAACAAGAATCGTAGATTACTGATTTACAGGTGCAATTCAGGAGAGATTGGGAAGTTGGGGGAGAGATCTTTATGACATCCATCACTTTCTGAGAGTACATGAATGTGAGGCTCAAGCACATGCCTAGAACAGGCAATAGAGGACAACACATAGACTTGCAAACGAAAGTTAGTAAACTTTCTTTGCCTTATTTTGATGGGTCCGGAAAGACAACCACGAGAGTTTGGGTTCAAAAGGTTGACATGTATTTTCAGTTGAACCCCATATTGGAGGAAGATGCCATAAAACTTGCAGCATTACATTTAAAATGGTTTAGCACATGAATGGTGGCATCATGGCATGATTACAATGGGTGACAATCAGATCACATCATACATTGATTTCACGAAGATGTCAATCGAGAGATTTCACACTAAGAACCCTAAATTACACTTCAAAGAATTGGCACAGCTGAAACAAATGGGTACATTGGATGCATTTATCGCAGAATTTCAGAGGCTATGGGTTGTGGTCACATATGTGTCACTTAGGAGATTGCTGGTGCTATTCATGGATGGTGTCACGAAACCTTTGAGAGGTTGGATCAAGTGACTTAATCCAACTAGTTTACAGGAGGCCTTTAAGAAAACAAGAGACTTGGAGCCTTCCACCTCTAGGGACAAATTTTATTCTAATGGGACTACTTACAAGAAGGACAAAGACAAGAAGAATTTTCAGAAAGAACAACCCCCTAGGACTTAAACAAATAGGTTGGACAATGATCTGCTTAATGGATTAAAGAGGAAGAAACTTTGTTTCCATTGTAGGGAACCTTGGGATATATCACATAAGTGTCCAATGAAGGCAAAGTCAAACCAAATAGAATATTTTTCAGCAGAGGAATCTGTTTTTGAGGATGAGAAAACACAGTCTGATTTAGAGGGCAGCGATGAGGCAAAACCCATAGGAGAGGAATGAAGTGACGGGGAAGTTATTGCACGGCTTTCAGGTGATGACTAGGTAATAACTTTCAGGGTGAGGAGTGTGATATAGGGACAACGAGTCATTACTTTAGTGGACACAGGTGGTACCAACAATTTTATGTCAGAGAGACTGGTTTAGAAGACAGGTCTTCAGACTGAAGGGCATGGAGGGTTCAGATTGATTGTGGCTCTCGTGTGATTAAGGATATGCATTTACGGATGGGAGAGTATGAGATGGTAGGAAGATTCTATAAGTAGACCTAGAGGACTACGATTGCATGATCAGGTTCAGTGGGCAACCGACATTGTGATATCATTAGAGGATAGTACGCAGCATAAGCATGATTATCCCATGCAGATTTAGTAACTCTTAGACAAACAATTCAAAGTATTTGAGGATTTACCACCCAGTAGGCCACCGGATAGGGGAATGGAGCACGTCATAGAGCTTGAAGAAGGGGCAAAGTCGGTGATCATCACACCTTATAGGCACCCGAAAAGGTATAAGGACAAAATCGAGAAGGCTATCAAAGAGCTTCTTGAGATGGGATATATCAGGCCTAGTAACAACGCATTTGCTTTAGCCGTTGTTTTGGTCAAAAACAAGGATGGAAGATTTCGAATTTGCATAGACTACAGGGAGCTTAATAAGAAAACTATAAAAAACAGGTACCCTATTCCCAGAATTGATGAGCTTCAAGGGGCACGCTATTTTTTCGAAAATTGATTTGAGATCCGGTTACCATCAGATTCGGGTTAGGGATGATGACATTCAGAAGACTGCCTTCAGATGTAACTTTGGGCACTTTGAGTTCTTAGTCATGCCTTTCAGTTTGAAATGATTACATGTCTAAATTTAAGCTTGGATATGTAATTCATGTCCTAAACTCCAAGGTGGCGATTTTTCAAGTGATTGCATGTCTAATGTTAAGCTTGGATATGTATTTTATCTCCTCAACTCCAAGGCATCGTTTTTAATAGGCATTGCATGTTTTTAAATCATCAAAATTTACACATGCAATAAGTTTTAAACAGTTCGTTAGACATAAAGGCGGCAATTTTGGAGCCTTTTACATATTTCAAGTTACATGTCTTTATGTGAAAATGAGTTTCTAAAACCTGTTATTACATAGAAGGCATGTATTTGAGGTTCCAAAATGCGTTTTGACTTACTAAAGCCTAGGACGGCGATTTTTAGAGCCTTTGCATGTTTTAAAAAGAAAGAGAATCAAAACATATGCACATGTTTGGATAAAACCCGTTATGTCTTATTGGACATGTATTTAAGGTTCTAAAATGCGTTCCAAGACTTGTGTTTGCAATAAGTTTTAAACATCCCATGAGACATAAAGGTGGCGATTTTAAATCATTTTGCATGTTTCGAAATTCATTGAAACACATGTGAATTGCAATTGAAAGGTCGTTATGACTTTCTAGGGCATCTAAAGGAGATTCTAAAATGCGTTTTTAATTATGTATAGCTGCGTTTTAACTTCAACAACTCGTCTAGGGCATTATTCGCCAAAAAATGACTTTTACAAATACAAGTATTTGAACCTGCATTTTTGAGCTTGAAGCCCTTGTAGGGCATAAAATGACACATTGCAGCCCGTGTTTACCTACAAAAAAAACCACGTTTTCCGTTTCTAGGCGCCGTTTTTGTTTGGATTTGCATGTTCCTTGCAACAACAAACATTTGCAGGTTTGAATGAGTCTTTCAGTTGCTATTTTCTTGCATTTCGATTCTCCATTATGGACATTTGTCAAAAATCTTTTAGTGACTCATGAAATGCTGTAATTTGGTGAGAAGAATTAATCAAATTCTTTGCCTATATAGTTGCAATCCTCGGAACTTCTTCCTAATTCAAAATCTCTGGGATTTGGGAGAGATTGTTTTCCTTGCATTTCTAAAGAGGTAAGTTTTTATTTTGCAATTTCTAGGGTTCTTTCCAAGTTTTTATTTTTGTTTGTTCTTGTTTATGCAAATCTCTCATTTCATTTTCAGATTTGTATGTTTTTGTTTTTGAGTGTCGATCCTTGTAATTCTGTCTCAGTCATTCTCCAAAGTTGTATATGCAAGAACTTCATCTTTCTTGTATATGCAGTAGGGTTTCAAAACCCCGTTCTAAATAATGAATCACTTCAAAAAAGAGGAAGCATTTCCCTCAGGCAATGCAAGTTCATAAACCCACTTTTTAAGTGTTTTTGCATACACTTTCCTGCTTTGCTAAAAGCTGTAAATGAACTTAAAAATCCCCTTTATATGCGTCATAAGCTTTTCGGAGAACTTGCAGTGGGACATAAGAACCTCACCTACGAGTAAATGAACTCCCCTTTTTGTATATATGTACATATTCACCTCATTTATTTGCTCCAAACTTGCTGTCTGCGCATATGCAGTACCTCTTTTAAAACCCGTTTTTGAGTCTTTTCCTCCTTTTAAAGAGCCGATTTTGTCCGAAATTAATTGCCCTTTGCTGCACAAAAGCTCTCCAATCCTATTTCCTACTTGCATGCTTTCAGATTCACACAATTTTTGTTTCAAACCAGTTTTCTATGGATCCATCAAACGAAGATGTACTCACCTTTTGGAATTTCCATGTAATAGTGTCTCTTGCGCACGAGCTTGCTATGTCATAAGAAGTTGTTCCTTCAAAAGGCAAAGAGAAGAAGAAAATGAAGTATCAATATGATAAGTATCAAAATTCAATTTCTCCTTCTCAGGTCACATCATATGTTGAAGATATTCGTGATATAAAGCTCGGTCATCTGAACATGGGAGAGTTTCTTGAAAGGGTTGAATCTTCAACCAAATATGAGATGCTTCTTGTCAAACAGAGTTATATCCATCTAGTTGCTACCTTTCCTGTGGCTGCCATGGAGGTAGAATTTTTAGTAGCATGTGCAAAGAATTTTGACTACCCTTCCAGAACTATTAGGGATCAGGACGGAAACACAATCATTAGCCTAGATGTTGATACCATTGACAAAATTTTCAGAGTACCACGTACTCCAGTGGTGATAAATATAACAAAGGAGAAGGCTCTTGAAAGGTGGAATGAAGACAGGCAATCTTGTGTCAAGTTTATCAAAGATAACTGGTTGATTAACAAGAGGCCCAATTTGTCAAGATAGCCAAAGGAGGTACACCGGTCATAATTCAAGGACGAGATAAATGATCTCATTACATTGGTCAACAGAATCGTAGGCCTCAAGGAATCCAATACTTTTGAGCACTGGATGTATAAATTTATCTCCATAATAATCAGGTCTATGCTTAGGATATTTTTTGGGGAAATGATCAGTGATATCCTATGCGAGCAGCTATCTGAGGTGGTTACCACTTGCACGTTTTATATGAACTCTTATCTAGTGTGCATTGCTGCTGCCCTTCTGTCATTTTCTGGTCTGTCAACCAAGGGAGATAGATTGCTAGTGCCTGAGTAGGACTATTCTGAAAATCTAACTCGGAGACCCAACCGAGTTCATTACAGGAGAGTGCAAGATGCCTTCTATGGGCACTACATGTGTCCATTTGATACAGAGCTTCAGAAAAATCTTGTGTGAGATGAAGCCTAGAATAAAGTAAACGAGTACGGTTGCCTCTTCCTGCAATTTCCCAACTTTACATATCTCAGAGTTGGTTATTTCCGGGGTGAGCCCTATACCTTGCCACGCTACTCCACAGATAAGATCATTTTGATGGAATTGGCGAGGCAACTAATGGCGGTTCAGGCATATCAATCAACATTGCACAAGCCTGGGGTGGGGATTTCCTCACGTAACTCACTCAAGATCAGAGGATAGTCTTTGGATACAGTGCCTAAGGCGAAAAACATGGAGATTGAGCTTCAAGAGATCACTCTTAAAAAAATTCATGGCTAGGAGTTTCTTTGACTAGAGAGGCTTGAACGACAAGATGAGGAGGCAGTTTGTGCATGTGCATCGTCTGGAGGACCTCTGTATCGACCTACGTACAAAGGTTGATATCAGAAGGTTACACTACTGCAGATTAACTACAAAACAAATTGTGTACTTCAACTTGGTAGAGATTCATGATGGAGTTGAAGATGACGGAAATGTTCTTGATCCAGACTATGAGAAACACCATGTGGAGGACTTGTATATCTGCCACCTTAATGGTCAACGAAGGAGAACATGTCCATCTAGGACAGATTTGAGCCCATCCTTGCTAATACGAACATCTCGCTAAAGAGGAGGGGTCTCAAGTGCGTAAAGGTGAAGCCAGGCAAAGGCTTTGATCCCTCTGGTCCGATTGGGCTAAGGTCAGAAATTAGAGGTAAAGGAAAAGATGGGACTTCTACATCTAAGGTCCAAACTATTCCGAAGCTTACCATCAAAGGAGGCAAGGCTATAGTCAAGGCTCCTGAGATTAATATCATAGAACCTTAAAGGATACATGTTGAATCTAGCGATGATGAGATGGATGAGGAGCTTGTTCTTGAGGTATCACGTTCCATGGACACATCAGTGATGACATCACTCCCGAATTCTGCACTGGTATCAGACGAGTCTCCTAAGTCTCCGCTGGATACAGATGTGGATTCATTCTCCATGGTGCATGTTACTCTCGTTGACCCTGCTATGATTACACCTGCCATGCCCATCTCCTCGGTAGCTCCTGCATATACATCGGAGGATCAATATTGCAACTTAGAGAATGTGTTTGATGCATACTCTTCATTTCCCTCAATGTCTGATGCACCTATGACATTGCTTGACACTGCAGCTGCACAATTTTAGCAGTTCATGGATAAGGTTGCACGGAGTAGCCCAATGACAGTAGCAATTCAGACATAAGCCCCTTCTATAGTTAGTACTATTGCGTAGGTGGAGAGAATGACTGTAACAGTTATTACATCAACATCTGGTTCTTCTTCCTTCTCTTTACCTCCGTGGTTGATTTCTATCGCTCAAAAGAGGAAGAAACAGGAAATTCCGCTTGAAGATTTTGATTTCAGGTAGGTTAACAAAGCCAAGACTCCAAAGAACAAAAAAGCAAAAACAATTTCTAAGGTCATGGTGGATGAGCATGAAATCAAGTTTGCTAAGGTTGTTGAGCAACTTGTTGATAAGCCCACTCGAAGAGTTACAAGCTACTGACTACGAGTTCACTAGAGTTGAACTTGGCAAAGAAATACGGTTGGGGTGTCAGGAAGATGTAGTTACTTTGCTTCCACAAAGGAACAATAAACTGTGGGAGAAGAACCTGTTGAAGGAAGAAAATGCACGTGTTCTGGAAACAATTGAGAAGATGAACAACTCCTCACAACGAGTTGATCCCATCTCTTCCTCTTTCCTAGAAAAGCCCAACAGATACACTAAGTAGCTTGAGTAGAACACCAAGGGTATTGATGACTGGTGCGGTCACTTGGAGTCACAGGGTGTGCAAGTGATTCGAGATGGATACAGGATGTGGAGGCTTTCCAAGGAAACTATCAAGAGTTTGAATGGACTCCTTACATAATTCGATCAACATTTGAAGGTGTTGGATGAAGATTTGAATGTTTGGAGAACTATGCTAGACACTGATCTAGACGCACTGCTTGTGTACAAAGTCATTTCCTCATTGGATATTTACTACGAGTTCTCAGACTTGATGATAAACAAATAGCATGTCATTCAAGGATTAGTGACAGAGGTAAAAAAAACCATAAGCTTGTGCAGTCAACAAGAACACATGATCAGTGATGGTTTCTAGGAGATGATATGTAGAGTAATTGCTGAAAATAGTGAACTGGTTGAGGAGGAAGTTGTTATGGCAGAGTTTGCGAGAGTTGTTCGCCTAGAGCTTCAGGCGGCTAGCTTTGATTTTCAACACGATTGATAGATTGACAAGCTACAAAGTTTTGTTGAGCCATCTTCAGAAGAACATTGGGGAGTGCAACAAGGTCATTTCCAGGTGTGTAGGTACGGTTCGTAAAACAACTGTCATCTCACAACATACAGGTGCGTCGTATCCAACAGTTGTACACGAGTTTCTCAGTAGATTCGAATCTTTTGTAACTGATGTTTGAGGATAGCTTCCGAGTGTCACAGACACAACTTTTCATCCGCTTCCATAGAATAGGTTTAGTTTTTGTGACAGATTACAGTCAAAACATGAGCAAGTTATAAATATAGGGGAACATTCACCTGTATATTAGTCTCATGTAATCAGGTTGCAAGTTCTTTAGGCTTCGTAACATGGAATAAGTCATATAGAACCGTTTTGCATAAGTCAAAGGTTAAGGGTTTCCCTTTATTTTGCCACCTTTTCTTCTACTCACCTATATAAAGGAGTGAGCTCATTGTATGGTTTTTTTATCTTTTGTTGGACCAAGAAAACTATGCTAAGATTTCTTGTATCTTGAAAGCTTTGTGTTTCATAGTGCAAACCTGTTGAATTGAATAGAAGGAACAAGAATTCCCAAACTTTGCATTGTGAATCTTGAAATTAATAAGTGTATTCTTATGTTGCATTGATTAATAGTCCTTAAATTCAGTAAATAGTTACTCTTGTGTTAATCATTGGAGCATTCGATTCAGTTTCTTGAAGACTTTGTGCTTAAAGAAAAGGGATTGTTATAGTTAGTGGTCGCTGTAATTAGTTAAAGATGAAGACTTTGAGCTTTCATTTTCGGTGATTTTATTAAGTTTGACGATATCCAGTAAAAGACTTTGTGCCTTACTGGTTATTCTAGTTGACTCCTAATTCAGAATTATAGTTAAAGATGAAGACTTTGAGCTTTCATTTTCGGTGATTTTATTAAGTTTGAGGATATCCAGTAAGAGACTTTGTGTCTTACTGGTTGTTCTAGTTGACTCGTAATTCAGAATAATCGTAGGAGACTTTGGGTTCCTGTTCTTATTCCACCAAACTATAAAAGTAGCTTGTTGTCTTTGGAGTTGTTCTTACGTCAACCCCCAAGCCTCCAGTATTATCGTAGCAATAGATATGTTTTGTTAGATTAGAAAGTTGTTGTGTATGAATGATTCCTGAAAAAAGAGGAATTGTTTAGGAAAAACCGCTCTTTGTTAATTTCAGTTAGGTCTCTGTTGAAGCCACCTATGGTAAGAAGGGAGCCTACCTTATTGTTGAGAGGAGAGAGAAATCTCATGAGACCTTGGCTAAAGTCACAGTTTTGCAAGTTTTAGTCATAGTGACTTACAAAACGTTTAGTCAACACACTAGACCACCTATTAATGGGGTAATTGATCATTATTTTATGTGGGATGTTGTCTATTGGAAACCAATGAAGGAATGATATTTTAAACTGAACTTTTGGTGGAGTAGCCAACAGTAGTCTGAGTCAAGTTGGTGTGGTGTTGTCATTCAGTTCGCCTCTTTTACAATTTTTTAAGGCGGATCCTTTTATTTAGGTTCTAATTGAATGCTGTAAAAGCTTTGGTGATTCTAGAAGGGATTGGCTACCGCCTTAACGTTTAAAAAAATAGAAGTGGGAGGTGACTATGATAGTTATTCAAGTTTTGGAAAATAACATGTTGAAAGATTGACGATTGCAAAATATCATAAATGATGTAATCTTGTTAGCAAAAGGCTTTGATTGCATTTTTCTTGGGAATTGTTACAGAAAAATCGATTAGGTTGCAGATCAACTAGCAAATGATGCCATTGATTGATTCCCGTTTATGGCTAAAATTAGTGAGCTCCCTAATGAATGGATGATAATTTCTTTTTTTAGAAAGGAATCCCTTATGATGAAATGGTTTTTCCTCCATTTCAATTATCCCCTACCATTTAAAAGTTGGATGATCTTGAATTCCCATTATTGATAGGTAAGGGCTTTGGTATACATTGCCAATCACACATGCTTTTCCCCCACTCGTTTTTATAATTGCATATTTTGTATTGAATGTAGAAAAACCGTTGGCAAAAATATTTAACTTGGTCTGCTTTTGGCTTTCAAGCTGGTGCATCTCATATTTTTTCTTGTCTTTTGTGTCTGCAATTTGCATGATTTTCATTGCGGCAATATGAAGCACAACCCTTTGACTAGGGAATCGACATATGATAGGTGGTATTTTAACTGCCACCCTGATCGAACCTTTTGCATTCTTGATGTAGCTAATTTCAAATTTGTTGAAACAATTTTGGGGGATAAAGGCTTGGGTAATACTGGTGATTTATATGCTAGGGTCTCCATTAATGAAGATTTCACAATCAAGTGCTAGGACTCTTAATGAAGCTCCCAAGAGCTAGATTCAAAGTACTTTTATCCCCAATGATGTTATTTGGCTCGGTGACTACTTAGATTTTGGAAAGATAGGGTGGAGGAAATCCATGCACTATTACGATAGATAGGGGAAATTGCAAATTTAAGTCATATTTCCGAGTCTTCAGCTAAAAAGGTTACTGAATTTATTTATAGTGTTGGGAAAGTTTGTTCCTATATATGGATAATCTTCACAGTGTTCTCCATGATGTGAGCCTTGATGTTTCAAGTTTATATACCTTATTGGTTCAAAGAGTGGATTCTTCTGCATCTCTCATCACTTTTTCTTGGAACTTGGCATTGAGGTGGAGTCTAAGAAGGAACCAATGTCGTGTCCATCCTATTGATTTTCTATTTAAATTGATGGGTACTTATTGTTTTAGATTTTGTATACTCTTAATTACTGGGTGCAGTTCTTTTAGCCAATATTATTTTCTTGGAAGTTGAATGTAGCCTTCTTGGTCTTCTGGTCTCTTTGACCTATATTGTATTTGTGCCTTTTTCTGGGGCAAGGACCCTTATAGATCCCTTAATTAACCTATTGAAAAACATAATGTATATTTGAAATTGGAATGGAAATGAGATAAGCATGGAGAGAAGATTGTTTGAAAAATTATGGTACATGAAATAATCACAACTTTCAAAAATATTAAAAATAAAAATAAGTTGACGTACATAATATTTCTTCCTTGCAAACTCAAACCTGCAAAATTTTGTTAACTTACTCTCCTTTGTCTGAGTAATCATATTGACATGTTTTGCATGCTTTCCAATTTTTCTGCCATATTCTTTGTTTGAATGAGCAAGAAATGTGTTTGTTGGGTCCTTTTGACCTTTTTGGAATTAGAGTATTTCATTCAAGTTATTTTTACTTTATTCAGATTTTGTTTTTGTTACAAGAGGCATTTAGAGATGGAAGGGGATGTCTCTTGCTTATTGGAGACATTTCCTGCTGTAGGATATGTCTCATTTCAATGCTCTATTATACCTGTTCAGATCTTGAACTATATTAGAATGATTGTTTTCTTAGAAAACTTTGGCTAGCAATATACATTATTAGGACATAATTTCCCTGCTTTCTAGCTGTCTTTATCTTTGTATATTTCAAAATAAATGCATAGATTGCTATTTGAATCATTATAATTTTTCCTTAAAGTATGTTGATGTCAGTTTTGTACCACTACATAACATATAGGAATTGGATACTTGATACAGGATATCAAACACTCAACCCTCTCTTGAAAAGTAAATACTCATGAAGAACATGAGAAAACTCCAAGGTTCCTTACACCTGTGGATACTAACTCAGTTATATTAATGTGATTTGCTGGTTAATCACGTAGGCGGGCTTACGTTGT
>MU227454.1:1895655-1907313 GCA_018584345.1 Thuja plicata | reverse complement strand
TCATGGCGAAATTGTCCTATCCATAAGACAATTCCGCCCCAAGGAGAACATGGAAATACTACCCAAAAACGCACTCCTTTCCTTGAAAAGGACTTCAAAATTTGTTTAAAACAACTTCCAACACCCCAAGGATGCCATCCTGCATGGCCAAGAGAGGGCGGAATTTTATGGGGTATAGGACAAGGTAACTCCATGGCGGAATTGTCCTATGGATGGGACAATTCCGCCCAAACTCAACACACTAAAACTTGCTTTCCTTAGATCCGGTGCCATCAAAACTTTCCCCAAACATCACCATTCTAACGAAGGAAATGAAATCACGCCACAAGGGAGGGGCGGAAATTTGAAGGTCATAGGACAAACCGTGTCCTATAGGAGGCCGGAATCCGCCTAGGCATGGGACAGAGTAGGCTTACGTTTGCACTTTGTACTTAGCCATTTTTCAGTTCAGGGGCAGAGAATTTATACAAATATAACATTTAAGTATAAGTCTGATTTAATTTCTTATACTTTAAGTTATATTTGTATAAATACCTTCCAGGATGTTTGAGATAGGTTTCAGCTTCATAGGAGTTAAGGTGCAGATTCTAGATTTTGGGGGTTTTTAAAATATTTCAGGACTTAGCCAAATTTCAGGATTCAGCGCGTCTTCAGCAAAGCTACCTCCCACAATCTATTTCGACTTTCTAAGATCAAATTGAAGCTGGAACAAGGATTCTCAAAGGGTTTAAACTTGTTTCATCACAAATCCTTTGGTTTTGATCCCATATTCCCGAGAGATTTAGCAGAACTCTTGCCCATGCTCCAGACAGACTTGACTTCCCAGCAAGCCAAAATTGCCCAAAACCAACTCTCAAACTTCACTCGCCGGACCAAGGGGCTTGAAAACTATCGCCAACAAAGACTACCTAAGACCACTACTCCTACTGCTTGCAAAAGAGGGGGGTCCCCATTTACAATGGGGCGATGGTGTGAAAACCTCACAACAAAGTAGTAATTCATTATAGATGTATTCCACTAATTCTTTCTATTGTGACATTGTTAATCGAAGAATATCTCTTGGCCACACTTCCTGGTTCGTTTTGATAGCCAATTTTTTTTGTTATTAGTATCGGTGAAGTTTGATTCCATTCTCAAATAATTCCTCTTCACATCACTATCTTCTATGTAATGTAAGCAATATAAGGGGGTACATGGGCTTACTTTTTGAAAGACTTAGCTCCAAGTTACTTTATAGTTGGGAATGATTATTTAACGAAGTAGCTAATAAGTTAATGGTGTTTGAAGAGGCATCACTAGAGAATGATCTTTGGTGATATCTTACGATGCTTATTTATATGGACAACGTTGCTGTTAAAGCATCATTCAGTTATTGCAATTTATAGCTTTTATTTGTTTATTTCTATTACTGTCCATTGCTGCCTATAGTTCTTATATCTGCTCTGAATCATGGTTGTCATATGTTTCAGACGTACTTGTTAAAAGAATACATTGGTCTGCATTTATATTTCAATGCAAATCATTGATTTGAGCTGTTAAAATACTGACTTCTGTATACTCTAAATAAATGTTTGCTTTTCAACCATTCTCATCTTTCATTATTTTTGAAGGTGTTGGGCTACTGATATTTCAACTTCTTATCTTCCCACCGATGGCAAATCTTGTTGGAGCTATTCTCGTAACCCGTATATCAGCAGTATGAATTTTTCCTTGGCTTTTTTCAGAGCATATATATTTATTTTATTAGATTCCCAAAAGCAATGTTTGTATTGATTCATAGAGAGGTTTAAGTTATATATAATGATATAAAATGTTGACAAAATGTGCACTGAAGTGCAGGTATTGACCATACCAATATTGACAATATACCCATTTTTCGCCATGCTATCTGGCGTTGTTCTATGGTTGGTGATTAATTCTGCATCTTTAATAAAAAATATACTTTCTGTAAGTATTTCGATATTCATTTGTGGGTATTGTCAATTTCAAAATAGCCCATTAAAAACATAGTGGCTTGTCATTCATTTTTGGATGTCTCATGTCTGATTGGTTTCTTCAAATTTCTTATGTGGCCTTTCTTGTTTGTAAATCATGTATGTTATTATCCTTATAAATGAAAAATTATGTTTCTGTTCTTTGAAATTATATGAGCTGAACGTAAGAAATTTGGATATTTGAAGACCTCACCCTCTAATCTGGGCTATTTATACTTAGTCATTATTATTTGAGGCTAACCGCATTAGATTTTATTCTACCCATATGTTTCTGAATGTCATGTTGGAAGGATTTAATCAGTATCATTGCATATTTAAAGATAAGAGCATTCCAACACATCAAACCTATGTTACTGGTTCACCCCTCCGAACCTATAGGATCCGGATTTAGTTTGGAAAGGGTCCATGTAGGGTTTGTGAAAATCACCGAGTTTCTGTCTGGGACAAATGTAGGTGAACCTATCACGAATTATTGGAACACTAGCTTCCATCCAAGCACGAATCCAATGTAATATTTTTCCAAAGCTTTGGGTGCAGAGGCTCCTATATCAATCGAAGTTTCTAGGCTACCCCATTGAAAAGGGCTCGAAGAAGCTTCACGCTCCTTTGCACCCTCTATTTTTTAATTGCTCATCACCTTTGTAGTCTTTAAAAAATATAATATTATTTATTCTTTATTAATAATGAAAATTTATGTGGGGTGACCCATTTAGAGCAGCAGTTGAAACAGTTCATTGGTGGGGCTGCCACCAATGTTCAAAACCCCATTGGGCCATTGTGCTCGCAGACCTTGTGCCTACGCTAGGCCATTGTTTTTTCACCATGTTCACAAGTTGGTTTAAAGTCTTTGATGTAATATGCTTTTTTTCAGCTAGTGTGATTAGTCCACACGGCAGTCCTAAACTTTTCTATCACAAAACTTTTATTTCTTCATTGCTATTAGGATATTCACACAACTTTTATGTTTGACTTGCTCGACCGTTTTGTTTTTTTCTTTATCCAAGTTCTCTTCCTACTGTCAAAACCCTCCTCCATAGCTATTTTGGGCCAGCGTTGGCCATCCATGTTTTTAACTTTTTTTAAATAACTTATTAATCAGGTTATCGCTGATGCCTCCAATGGATAAGTACCTGCTTTCTCCAATAAGATTTTAGACGGGATTGAGGCTTTGAGTTTGAGATTGCTTGTAATTAGGCTCTTCTGGATTCTTTCTAACTGTCTCTAATTGCAATTTGACATGCTGCCTCCTCAAACTTCACACCCATAGAAGAGAATTGGTGTGACCAACAAATTAAAAGAGTTTTCTAGTCCCAAAGTTCAGCTTTTCTGCACGTATTCTGGAGTAGGTATGTAATGCCCCCTTTTTATAATATTTGAGACACTACTGAATTTCTATAATTCTAATTAACTTCAATTTTCAGACTTACAATGAAATAAATAATGCAATTGTTCAATTTGTATGATAATACAAGAGTGCATACACAAGTATAATGTATTTTACTGGTAATTCCAAATGCAAATGCTGACAGTGATGGAATTTATGTATAATTCCAAATGCATACGCTTCCAAGAAGGTTGCATACAATAATAAGATTGTTGTTTCTGATACGACATTATGCTTTATGCTTATATCACCTGAATGGTTGTCTCTGATGAACAATGTGTTATCCATGCTCGATATACAGGCTGAAGAATTATCTCAACTGCAGAGATATAGGCTGTCTGATATTCCTTCTTTTATATGCTCTGATAATCTGGTAAGGAAGCCATCTTTGATATTTCCTTTGAGAGAATATGCTTCTAATGATGTCATCTCAGATATAGAATGGAAATGCTTGCACCATTGGATTGTTGAAGCAATTGATTCTTCTCTATTGAGCACTCCACAATGGAATTTATTTTTTTATTCAATCATATAATCTGCCTTCTATTCGTACCGCGAGACTTGTGTTTATATCCACCATCAATCATGAAAGGGTGCAGTGGAATAGTCGCCATCCTTTGTAACAATAATGGAATGTATATTGGTTCATCGTAATAATCATTATGGTTATTGCGGTGAACATAATCATTAGTGATTAAGAATAATAATCTGCCAAGCCCGATTATACAATCGGCTAAGTCTCATGATAATGATTGGTAATTATTCTATCAAGCCCGATGAATATATCAGCTAAGTCTCATGATAATGAATGGTAATTATTCTATCAAGCTCGATGAATATATCAGCTAGTGTGGAATGGCCAATAATGATGCAAGGGTATGCTTATGTTGTGAATGCAATTACTAAGCAAGACAATATGTTTGATGCTATCCAGCGGGAATGATATGATGCAAATCTTATGTTATGGATGAAGGTCTATTCTATGATATTGTTATGAAGGCTGATGCAGTATGTGATATGATGCAATGATATTAATGATGATTATGCAATCACATCAGGATAGATGTATCCATGTATGATGTGGATATGCATCCATCATATATATGTATGTATGACAATGATGTGATGCATATGTGTATGATGGCGTGTCATGGATGGATACATGTTGATAGCATTGCATATGAAGTTAATGTAGTGCACAACATGATGGTGATCACATGATGATGGTTGCAAAAACCGATCATCAAGCCATCGGTCCATCATGCAGCTCACTAGCTATGGTGGTATATACAAGTGATCAGCCTGAGGTCACTTGTACATATCATCAGAGCTACGGTGTCTACATGATGGATGGATGCCTTGGTGAGTGCCAAGCTCCCTCTATCACTAGATCAATTCTAAAATATATGAAAAATGCAGATTATTTACAAAGACAAGGTATGCTTCTTTCCTTGCCTATTTATTTACACATTGCTTCTTTCGTTCTAAATATTGGAATATCACAAGGTATGAGGCTTTCACCCTTCTTGTATCCATATCGCCCTACAAGTCTCCCAATTGAGCTTATAGTGGAAGTCAATTTCAAGATATTTGTATTCTTTCACTATTTCCAACGGTCTGCCTTAAAAAAGAAAGGTACTTTATTTGTCCTTTCTCTTTAAAGAGAAAATTAATATTTTTGTTTTGGAAATGTTCACTTGCATCTCCCTCTCCTGACAAAAGTGTTCTAAGGCCCTTAAATGACCTTTTAATCCACGAGTTGTTTTTCATATTCAAAATCTGGCCAAGGCATGGAAAAATGGCAAAGGTGCTCTAGCACATTTGGGATGAGTTTTATAGTTGTATGAAGGATCAATGCAGGCTCCTTAATGAGTTATAGTTCATTTTTAAGCTGCATAGAGTTTCCTAGGAGTGCTGCTTATCAGCTAAAGTCAGTTTTTTGACCTATGTGGAAAGAACCTGCCTATCCCTTGTTGGCTAGGTCAAGTGGCTGGGAGATCTAGAAGGGTGCCTAGAGGGTGCTTGCCAAGCTTTTGAGTGCTAAAAGTGGTATAAGAGTACAATTAGCTGCAGTTTGCTAGTTCTTCATTGCAAATACATGCCAAAACTGCTTGTAGGCCATTTCAATTTTCTACTAGTTTCAATGTAGGTGTTGCAAAAAAGTGCCTAAATGATTTAAGATCAGTCTCCTGTTTCCAAGGTGTCTTTGAGGTTTGAGGTTGCTTTTTTGCCCATTTCATGCAGATTTTACGGTGACACACTAGTCAATGGGGTTTCCATGTTTCAGATTCACCTATTTCAAAATGAAAGACCTATTTTTAGGAACTTTTCTATTTTAAATAAAATGCTACTTGTACAAAGTTGCTTTTTGAAGGTAGTTTTTCGAAAAGGTTTTTTCTTTGGATAGACAACTGAGGGTCTATCTTTTGAGGTTGCTTTAGTTATCTTTTTCATATTCTTTGTTTTGAATAGTATTTGGTTTTAAAGTTATTTCTTCCCTACTTTTCAAAAACAAGTGATTCTTTTTAAATGCAATCTTTTTTAGGATAAATAAATTATTGTCTTGATCCTAAAAAACTAGGTATTTTGAACCTCAAAATTAGTGCTAGAAGCACAAGTATTCTTGATGATAGGTGATGCTACATATATGCTATTGAAGTTATTGTTCAATTGGTGTTTATGAGTTCATTAATTGAATTGAAAGTGGAAAATATCATCAAGCTTTGTATTAAGGTTATTTGCCTACCTAGGTTGCGGCTTTGTATAGAACTTAACTATTTAACTCTTGGAATGAAATGTCATCTGTGTTATCACTTCCCAATAGTGGGTGCATTGAATTGCTAGCCTATCTTTAACCAGTCAACAAGTGTTGATGTTGTGTTTTTATTATAGTTTTCTTTGTAATATCCCCGTTATTAAATAAATAATATTATTTGTATTTGGGTTCCGATCGATTTTGTTTATCTCGGGCCCATCTACTATTTTAGCGTAGGAGTAGGTGTTGTCGTGTTGGCATTATTTGTGCACCCTTGGGAGTTTGTCCGACGGGTATTTATGACCGGCGTGTAGGATGTATTTCTCATGTTGAGTTTTGATATTTTATCTGTAATTGTGAATTCTTGTTGGAATTCTGTTGTCTGCCATTTCGGAGGTGAAATACCCTCCCTATTTGGTTCTTTGCAGTGTCGGTGGGATTCAACCCTCACCCTACTCTACTTGTTCTCTTGTTTTGTATCTGGCAAATCTGAAACACTATCATTGTTTGTAACTAAGATTCTGTAATAAACAAATATTCATTGGCGGTCATTATCATCTGCATTATTGGTGTTTCCCTTTAGTGTTGCATGCACCTCACTAAGTATTGGCGTCTTCACGAGTACTCAGAAGTTAGAAACCCTACGACCAACCACTGTACGGCCTGCCAAGACCACCACTGTCAACATTTGGCCATCATCCACCGTACAGACTTCCCATCCTTGTCATACGGATTCCCAACCGTAAGGACCTTTGCCCTTCCTTCGTACGCTCACCTTGACCGTATGGTCATTCCCATTCCCGTGCGAGCACCACACAACCACCGTATGGTCTCCCTTGAACACCGTGCGCCACTTCCCAACACCGTACAACTGTACGACCTTCTCTAACTGCTTAGGGCCATTGGTACGGAGGGCAAATTTGTGTCTCTGAGGTCCTCGAGACGTTGCAGTGGTATGAGAGCTGGTGATCTTGCCGGCCTGTTGTGCAGTGAATGCAAAGGGAGCTTCGGGTATACGCCATAAGGAGGTACCGTTCTCTCGACAGAATTGGGGAGGCACAAAATTCGACCGCTGCAGTTATGGAATTATTGAGGGATTCAACCAGAAGTCAGACTCAACTCAATGAAACCATGATCAAAGGGCAAGAATGACAATGACTCATGGAAGAGACGTTGCAGAAATTGATTGAAGGAAGGAATGGGGAACAAAATGGACATGGCCGCGATAACTTAGTCACAAGAAGAGCAAACTCTCATACACACCCTTGATCGTCTATGCCGACCTTTCCGCCAAGAACTGAAGTATCTTGAAGGAAAGTAAAGCCCACCTTTGAAGAAATGCAGGATCAATTAATGCAAGATCGGAGGAACGCGAATCTCGAGGGGAATCTATCTAGGGTGCTGGTTCAGGCTCGGGTTCGAGTTCGAGTTTGAAGGACCGGTTCGCCGGTACGGAAATTTTTTGAAAAGGGGTTTGGGTTGGGGTCGTTTTTAAAAAAACATGTGATTTTTTATATATATATACATATATTTATGCATCCTAGAAGCATGAGCTAAGATTAGAATGGCACATAGTATCATAAAAGCATTTAAACAACAAAAACACTTGTAATCATAGCATCATGAATCATGATCATAACATCATATACTTCAAGTTCAAGTTGAACATCAAAGATTCAAATTCAAAACATTAAAATTAAATCATAACATTAGTTCAAGTATCATTGCTTGAAGCTCAACTAATGGATTAATATTTTATTGATATTCTATTAGTATTCTTCTTTAGCATCTTCTTCTTCTTCTTTGGTATCAGTTGAGTCACAAATAGAGCTAAGGCCAATGGGGTCAGCTGCACCAATAATAGTATTTGCATCAAAATCTTCACATTCATCAAGTGCAAGCCGAGAAGTGGAAGCTTTCAAGTCCGCAAGACCTGCATTTATATCCCACCTCTTTGTCTCCCCTTCATTGTATTCTTTACTCTTGTGAAAGACAAGACGCAAGTTGTAATGCGCAAATACTAAGTTCTCCGCTCTTTTTGATTGCAACCTATTGCGCTTCACTGAGTGGATGAATGAATATGTGCTCCAATTTCTTTCTGCTGCAGATGAACTAGCAACCTATGAAGACAAGACGATTGAATAAACAATTTAAATAATTTTAAAACTTAATCTTATAAAATAAAAATTACTTGCTAGTCATGAAGATAAAGTAAACTCCAAACTTAAAAAAACAAAACTTGTGAGATAACTTTAATTGCAAGGGGCTGCATCATTTTGAATCTTTGGCCATGTAGGTACCACCAACTATGAGCATCCTTCCTAAACCGATGACGAAGAGCATTATTACTTAGACCTCTTGCATTCACAAACTCTATGAACTCATCCGTAATCATATCTCGCATATCATCATCAGGAAAAAGTCTTTGAAATGCTGCCTAGTACCCATCTGACACTTCTACATCTCTATAGGGTGGTAGCCTTCCTGGTTGATCAGTATAGTGGGTTCTATAATATTTGGGCAGCAATGCATAGGCAAACAAATGTAGAGGAGTGGTCATTTTGTTCCATCTCTCTACAACAATTGCTTGCAATTGTTTGAAGGTCTCTTAAGGATCTTGCTCTTTTTCATTTATAATTTGCTTGATCTTCTCAAGCATTGAGTCTATGCCATCATAGATCTGTCCAAGGCAAGGCCTATCCATGTCAGTGTACCTAAGCACATTCGTAATGGGCTCGGTGAACTTAATGAGATATTCCACACGTTCCCACCATGACTCATCCAACATCCTTTGCTTTATTTTGGTTGTCCTCTCACTATTGCTTTGCCTCCATATAGCCCAGTTGTTGCTGATTACCATATTGCAAAGTGCCTCTTTCACTTGCACAAGCCGTCTCAAGACGATTAAATTTGATGTGAAACGAGTCTTAGCAACCTGGAACATAAATTAGTAGAACCAAAAAAATACAACTATTAGATACATCACACATCATACATACTTTAAAGTTTAAAACAAAATGAAAATACACATTACACAATCAACATATTAAAATTTATATTACTAACTTGAGTTGAAGTTCACTTACCTTGAGTAGTTCCAAACGTGAGAACATTTTGAATATTCCCTGAGTCATGTGGTGGTTTGTGACAAACATCTCGATGTCCTCAACCTCTGTGTACACCTCTTTGATCCACCCAATTTTGTTCCGGTTGTTTTTAGCATAAGATTGAGTGAATGGACTGCACAAGGTGTCCAAAAGATGTGCTGAGATCGCTCTTCAACCAACAAACCAGCAACTCTACAATTCTTTGCGTTGTCCGTTATGACTTGGACAACCTTTCTAGGACCCACTTGTTCAATGGCAGAGATGAGAATATTAGCAATAAATGGCCCATCTTTTACTTGCCCCTCACAATCCACACATTTCAAAAACATTGCCCCTTTAGAGGACACCGCCAAGACATTGATCAAGGCACGATTTCTAGCATCTTTCCACCCATCTGAAACAATTGATACCCCTGTCTCAATCCATGAATCCCTTATGGGCTTCAATTGATCATCAATCCCCTTGACCTCTTGATCCAACAAGGTGGTTCGTACTCTCTCATAATCGGGGCCCTTATACCTCTTGGAGCTTCATTGGCACTTTTCAACATCTTCTTCCAATATGGAGAGCGAACAACACTTAAAGGCAACCCATTTGCATACAAGCATCTTGCCACATCAATGTCGGCAATTTCTCGACTTTGATTTTGAAATGCAGTTTCTAGTGGTGCCTTTCTATTGTGTGTAAGGGGTGCTTCACTGTCAGTATCAAGGCGAGCTGAGGTAGTATAAAAGGGCTGATCTTCTATCACAACATCTATAGAGGGGGGTTGCATTCCCTTTGCTTTTTTCTTTTTTTTACTTTTACTACCTGTGGCTGTAATTTGTCTACTACGTTCTTCTCTCTCTTCTGTTGCATCATACTCTGCAATATATTGTAATACTGTTGCATTTGGTATAGGTGCATCTTTTTTTTCCAGGGCATTTCCCGACTCCTCTTCCAGGGAATCCACACAAATGGCCTACCGCACGATTATATGAACTGTTCCTTTCTACATCACAACCCCGACATTTCCAATGGAATGCACCACCTCATGGAAGAGCTCTTACAATATCAACATACTTCCACAAAAGAGAATCAGAAGGGGGTTCTACTCTTAGTTCAATATTGCCTACTGGGGAAGAGGTAGATGCCATTGTAGTTCCTTTTCCTATGACAGGAAATTTGTATACATATTCAATATAAAAACAAGAGAATGAAAAATTCTGGAAAATAATGGACAATGAAAGAGAAATGAAAATAAAATAAAATGCTTAAACAAAAACTTGAATTTGAAGCAAATGGAACAAGACCTTACCTCTTCCACTCATTGTAAGCTTGTAAAGGTTTAGAAATGAAGCCCAAACACTTGAAGAAGGTCCACAAATTAATCTTCCAACTCCTCCTTGCACAAGCAAACTCTTGCTCAAGACAAAATAACTTATTTGTACAACACAAATGAGAATGAGAAGTCAACATAAGCCTTTCAAATGCACTTTTCAGGGTTGTGAACGTCAAAACTTTATAAAATATGCAAAAAAAACTTACTTTAATTCCACCTGTGGATGAAAATAAGCTGGAGTTCAAACCAAGTTTGCCATTTTGTGCGAAGTTCGCCCAGGTTTGAACTTGGCAATGGCTGGTTCGAGCTTGGTCCTGTGGACCGGACCCTGCCCGGACCCACAGGCGGACCGAACCCGGACCACGTACCAGTTCGAACTTGGTTTGTTCCGTGGGGTCCAGGGACGAACTGAACTTCCTAGGAATCTATCCTTAAGGGCCTGTTTGTTTGGCGGAATTTGTGCATGCTGGAATTGCCAATTTTGGAATTGAATCCATTCTAGAATTGTGCTATTCTCAAAACGAATTCTAGAATATGGGCTTGTCCTGTTTGGTTCACCTGGAAGATGACTGAGAAGATGCCAATTTTGTGTTTGGTTCCGCACAACTAGAATTGGAATTGGAATTTTGTTTTTGCACACATACACATACACACACACGTGTGTGTGTATACACACACACACATGTGTGTGTGTATATACACACACATGTATACACACACACACGTGTATATACACACACACGTGTATATACACACATATGTATGCACACACATGTGTATATATATACATATATATATACACATTTGTATATATACGCATACACATGTGTGTATATATACACATACACACACATGTGTGTGTATATACACATACATGTATATATACACACATGTGTGTATATATACACACATACATACACACACACGCGCGTGTGTATATATACACATACAAATATATACACACATGTGTGTATACACACACGTGTTTATATACACACAAGTCTGTATATACACACATGTGTGTATATACACACACATGTATATATACATACACGTGTGTATATATACACATACACACACAGATATATATACACATA
>MU227454.1:1879248-1895555 GCA_018584345.1 Thuja plicata | reverse complement strand
ATAAAATGAATGCAAATGAAGCCCTATTTAGTTTTCTATCATTTTAGCACAAGAAGTGGGCCCCACATTGCCCAGGGTTAAAAAACGACACACTTAGCAATTAAATAATGTAGTGTTTTTTTTTCAAATTGCTTTTTTTTTGTGCTTTGATGGGGGACGCCCATATGTCCCCTTTTGGGGTCGAGGGACGTCTGGAAGTCCCCGTTCCCAAAAGGGGGACGTGGGGACGTCCCCGCGTCCCCGACGATTGGTGGCGCCGCTGGGAACGCGGGAACGATGTCCCCCCGTCCTGGGTGCGTTGGGGATTTGGGGGGGGACGCGTCCCCATGTTACTCTGATATATATACAAGTGTGTATATACACTTGTGTGTATATATACACACATGTATATATATACATCCTTATAGCAATATAATATACATTATTGAAACAAAAATGGGAATGAATTTTCCTTCACAAAATAATACTTTCAATTCCAATTCCAATTTTCAATTCGAATTCCAGGTCTGAGAAGGAATTGTGGAATGCTCAAAATGACCCAAAATTAGAAGTCGCATAACCCTATTCCAATTTTTAATTTTGGAACCAAATAGGGAATTGAACATTTTGGGAATTCGGAAATGCCAATTCCCGTTCAATTCCGCAAAACAAACAGGCCCTCAGAAATTATGTTGAACTACGAATGAGAACTCAAGAGGCAGTGGTCGCGACTATTACAACAATGGTCTTCAATGGTGTTGGAGCTCTAAATTTTTGGCAAAACTTGGAGTCCTATATAGTGATAAAACTCTAAAAAATGACATCCTAAAATCCATGCCCAATAATTGATGATATGATAGAGTACATGAAATGGGATACAAAAATATATTACTTTTCAATTAAAAGTTGAGGGATTAAGGAAGGAAGCTCTGTGACAGGAACAATCAAAATTCTGTAAGCGAAGATTTCATAGATGCTGGAATTTCGACCTGCTGTAAAGATGATGTCGAGAAAGAATGAAAACGATCAAACATTGAAAATCTAAAATAGACCCAGTTCGGAAAATGAAATTTCCTATCTCCAATAAAAATCTTATGTTCGTATAATCTATTTTTGATTTTCAACCAAAGCCAAATCCTAAAGATAGGTAGTTTTTAATTACTTTGTTGATTAGTTTTTTCAAAAGAAGTTTTTAAATTTTAACATAGGGTGGTGTCTCTTCACCCTAAAGGGATGTGAAAACCATTCATCCAGATATATATGTGGTGTAAAATGTAAAGGTAAAAATCACCAATAAACAATGTAAAAAACTTATTATTTTTTACTGCACTTTCCGCAAGTGATCTATTGTACAGAAGACTTTATGAAGCATTAATATAAATTAGTATTTTCTTTAATTTGGAGTTATGGATTTGATCATTCCCAATTGATCAGTCCTTTGTGATTTTATCTCCATAAGATAAAGTTGCTTTAAAACTTTATGTTTGAAAATTATTCCCATTATTTTGCAATTTGATCATTAGAAATATTAGGCACTATTAATTCTATCTTATTGGGTTCATTAAGCTTGGGTTCAATTCAAAAAGACTGATTGTAGCATAGTAAAATAATCAAAGACATTTAAGAGGGGCAGTTGATAGGATCATTTAGGTGGTGTTCTCCGTCTCACTTAGTTGTACATAGGATTAAAGAAGGAACTGTCTCTATTGCCCAATAGAAGAAAGGCACTGATCTATTATCCTTAAGTCGAAGTCTCTGTTCGAGAAAATTACAAGCAGAAAGCAGTCAACCGTATTTATTTCAAACCAAATAATATATTATTTTAAAACATTCTTTCAATAGCATCTTGTTAAAGCATTTTCAGAGAATTAAAATATTTAATAGTTGTGATATTCACAATGCGATCTATCTCAAGAGTTCACTTGCCATCTTGAGAGATCACCCAACTTTAATGTATAAAATTGTTATCTGCTATAAAAAGCCTTAAGCCAAGAAGTTTGTTTGAGTTAACGGCTCACCCGCCTTGGTTCTGCAGAGCCTGAAGTGTAGGGACGGAAGATCATAATCAATCATTCTCTGTTGTTGGCCAAGATAGTTGGATAATCCCACCATTGAGTAGGCAAGCTCATAGGATTTCCAATCTGCTAATTTGGGAACCAACAAATTGGGGGCTCTACTGGGGAACTGTTAATAAGGTTTCCAGAGCCTTTGGTGACAGAAGTTTACTCTGCTGGAAGGAAGAACCCAGAAGACCAACAAACAATATTTTCCTCGAAGAGAGGTGGCGACTCTATTTAATAAAAAATTTCAATAAGTGACTCTACTGAGGGAGAAGACCCAGAAGGAGATAAGTAAAGTTTTCCTCTTTGAAAGAGGTGGTGACTCTATTGAAAAGAACCTAATGTATAAAGAAAGAAGTTACTACAAATTCAGATATTCAGAATGTACCAAAATAAACAGCTGTTCTAGAGAAAACCATTTGTTCCGATTGGCATCAGGCCTTTGGATCTCAGAAGATTTCAATGTATTCCTAATAAGTTATTCCCTAAACTTTCACAACTTTTACCAAAGTTTCATGGAGAATGAGATGAATCTGCCCTTGAGCATTTGGATGCATTTTACACATTTATTAAAGATTATGAGATTTGTGCAGAAGATCAGGGGATGAAGTTATTTGTCAAGACTTTAAAGGATAATGCGAGAAAATAATATGAAGCACTACCTACACAGAGCATATCATCATGGAGTGAATTTTAACAATGCTTCCTATATGAATTTCATGATGCAATTAAAGAAGAAGATAACATGTGTTATGAACAAGACAAAAATCAGAAATGCATTATGGAAGAAGAACCCTACGTGTCTTACTTGGATGAATTTTTCAGTTTGGTAAGATATGAAGGTGAATCTTCAGCACATTTGTTGATAAGGATGGTGAACATTTATTGAGAAATACCTTCAGACCTTATGCCTCTGCGCAAGGAATTAGTAAATAAAATGCGTGAATTGGGAATCACACTAGATGATCCTTTTGTAAAGCTCCGTGTGCATATATTAAAAGAAGGTGATGAATGCAAAGAAAAATACACAGAAGTGAAACAAAACCCTAATGAAATTCCAGATGTAGATGAAAAAGAAATTTTGGATGAGATTGAAGAAAAATCCATTGTTGATGAGACTTGTATGGAAATAGACTGCAGGGAATGTAAAAAATGAGGAAGAAAATTTTCTCAGTTCAAAAGAAATTTCAGACTTTTTAGATACGGAATACTAAAGACAAGTTCAGAGAAATGCTCCAAATATTTTCTCAATCCACTAGGATAAACAAATTAATGGATCAATGTCTATTTAGGAGGTATTTGAAAATAAATCTCAGGAGGAAATTTCAGCGAAATACGTGAATGAAGATTTTGATCTTGTTTATAAAAAAGATGAGGACTCTTATGATGATACATTCAGTGAAGGTATGCACTATGATACACCAAATGGTCTCTTATGTGATGAACCACAGGATAATCTCTAGGGAGGTATGCCTAAAATATCTATATTTCTAAATCCGTTGTTTGTAGAAGAAAGTATGTCTGAAAACAATCTAAATTTTTCAAAAATATTACATAATAAGACCATAGGAAAAAAATGAAATAACATGTGAGCAGGTGGATAAAATATTTCTAGAAAATACTCTTGAAGATAATATATGTCCAAAGTCCATAGGTATGAAAAATGAAATATTTCCAGAACATAAGGAGATTGTTAAAAGGAAAAGAAAAGAAACATGTAAGGCCTAAATATTTTCACAAGGAGAAGCCTATCTTGAAGCAAAAGGCTAAAAGAAATTCACTTCCAAAAGGAGATGAAAATAAAACTTTGAATTCAATAACAAAAAATAAACCAAAAGGTAAAAAGGACAGTAAAAGGGGTAATATTAGAAATTTCAAATATTACCATAGGAATTCTTTCAAACTCAAATATGGTAATAAGGTTGATATCATAATTTTTTTAAAGGGCGCGTACAATATAAAATGGTTTCTAAGATGTGACAGGCATAGGAAAAATAAATGCAAATTATCTACGGTCAAAGGAGACTATAAACACGACACTTGCCTTTCAAATCAAATGAGAAGGAATGTTGATGAGAAGTATTGTGAAAAGGATGTAAGAAGAGAAGTAAATGTTTTCAGAAAGTTCAAACTTCATATTACTGCATGATCAAAATCAGGGCTTTGACAGAGGAAAATAATAATATTCATTTTGGGGGCTGGAGGCCACCAAATTAAGTTCAGACAAATATTTTATGAAGATGATAATAAACTAATAGTCTGCTTCTCCAGAGATAACTGGTATCTCGCTATTCTCACAGGGAGCATACGTCCCCAGAAAGAGCTTGTTGGAGCTCTAAATTTTTGGCTAAATTTGGAGTCCTATATAGTGATAAAAATCTAAAAAATGACATCTTAAACTCCATGCCCAATAATTGATGATATGATGGAGTACATGAAATGGGATAAAAAAATATATTACTTTTCAATTAAAAGTTGAGGGATTAAGGAAGGAAGCTCTGTGACAGGAACAATCAAAATTCTATAAGCGAAGGTTTTAGAGATGCTGGAATTTCGACCTATTGTAAAGATGATGTCGACAGAGAATGAAAACAATCAAACATTAAAAATCTAAAATAGACCCAGTTCGGAAAATCAAATTTCCTATCTCCAGTAAAAATGTTATGTTCATACAATCTGTTTTGGATTTTCGACCAAAGCCAAATCCTAAAGATAGGTAGTTATTAGTTAGTTTGTTGATTAGTTTTTTCAAAAGAAGTTTTTAAATTTTAACATAGGGTGGTGTCTCTTCACCCTGAAGGGGTGTGAAAACCATTCATCCAGATATATGTGGTGTAAAATGTAAAGGTAAAAATATCAATAAACAATGTAAAAAACTTATTATTTTTTACTGCACTTTTTGCAAGTGATCTATTGTACAGAATACTTTATGAAGCATTAATATAAATTAGTATTTTCTTTAATTTGGAGTTATGGATTTGATCATTCCCGATTGATCAGTCATTTGTGATTTTATCTCCAGAAGATAATGTTGCTTTAAAACTTTATGTTTGGAAATTGTTCCCATTATTTTGCAATTTGATCATTAGAATTATTAGGCACTATTAATTCTATCTTATTGGGTTCATTAAGCTTGGGTTAAATTCAAAAAGACTGATTGCAGCATAGTAAAATAATCAAAGGCATTGAAGAGGGGCAGTTGATAAGAGCATTTAGGTGGTGTTCTCTGTCTCACTTAGTTGTACATAGGATTAAAGAAGGAACTGTCTCTATTGCCCAATAGAAGAAAGGCACTGATCTATTATCCTTAAGTTTAAGTCTCTGTTCGAGAAAATTACAAGCAGAAAGTAGTCATCTGTATTTATTTCAAACCAAATAATATATTACTTTAAAACATTCTTTCAATAGCATCTTGTTAAAGCATTTTCACAGAATTCAAATATTTAATAGTTGTGATATTCACAATTTGATTGATCTCAAGAGTTCGCTTGCCATCTTGAGAGATCACCCAACTTTAATGTATAAAATTGTTATCTGCTATAAACAGCCTTAAGCCAAGAAGTTTATTGGAGGTATAGGCTCACCCGCCTTGGTTCTGCAGAGCCTGAAGTGTAGGGGAGGAAGATCATAATCGATCACTCTCGTTCGTTGGCTAAAATAGTTTGATAATCCCACCATTGAGTAGGCAAGCTCATAGGATTTCCAATCTGTTAATTTGGGAACCAACAAACGGAAGATAGGCAAGGTAAATCTATCATCTTCTGAGGGAGCCGAAGGAACAACTGCGCAGGTATGGGTACAGAAGTCGGACACATACTTTCAGCTTAACCAGATGCTTATATATTACCATGTTTGGATTCCTTCTCTCAGTCTGAAAATCCCTTGGATTTCTTTCAGATCTTTCTACAAGATTTGGGAGAGTTGTTTTCCTTCTATTTCTGAAGGAAGAGGTGAGTTTTTGTTTTTAATCTTTGAGGATTTTTGTTTCAAGTTTGTATATATTTTGATGTTGCAAATGTAAATCTTTCATTTCTTTTTCAAATTTGCATGTTTATATTGTTTTATATTGTATCTTCTATCTTTCGTCTTCATTTCTTTAAGATGCATATGCAAAGACTTCATCTATCTTGCATATGCAGTCAGGACTAAAAACCCCGTTCTTGTAATGAGGTAATTCAAAAAAGAAAAGGAAAAGAGCCAACTCATCCCCAATATGGAAAGTAAACCGAAAAGCCCACTTCCATGCTTTATTGGCCTTGTATGAGTCGCAAATGTTTCCTATAAAAACACCATCATGTATATAATCCATCTTTCATACTCATTTTTATCTTTCCAAAACTTGCTGTCCGCATAAGCACCTCTCCCAGAAAAACTCTGTTTTGGTTTTTCTCTGCATTTCAAGAGTTGATTTTACTCAAAATCAGTTACTCTTTACTGTTCGAAAGCTTTCCTGATATATTCCCTACTTGCGCACTTCCAAATCTGCATCTTTGAATAAAATAAATTCTCTATGGATCCATCCTATGATGATGTACTTATATTTTGGGATTTCCATGTAACAGTTGCCCACGCACACATGCTTGCCATGTCAGGTGAAGTTACTACGACCAAAGGAAAGGAAAAGAAAAAGATGAAGTATTATTATGATAAAATTCAAAACTCCATTCCTCCTTCACAGCTTACTTCATACTGTGAAGAGATCCAAGATACTGAGCTTGTTCATTTGGATATGGAAGATTTTTTTTGAAAGAGTTGAAACAGCTGCAATAGAAGACATGCGTAGCATCAAGCAAAGTTATATCCACATGGTGTCGAATTTCCCCCTTGCTGTCCTAGAACCAGAGTTCGTCTTAGCATGTGCCGGGAACTTTGAATACAAATCCAAAACTGTGAGGGACCAAGATGGGAATTCCTTAATGAGTCTAGATCTGGACACCATAGATCAAATTTTCAAAGTACCACCCAGTACTGTTATCATTAACATTTCAAAAGAGAAGACTTTGGCGAGATGGGATGAAGATAAGCATTACTGTATAAAATATGTTAATAATCATTGGCTGATTAATAAAAGACTCAATCTTTCTAGATGGCCAAAAAGTATGTGTCATTCAGAATTCAAAGAAGAAATTCATGATCTCGGTACACTGCTTAGTAGGATTATGGGGCTCAAGGAATCCAATATCTTCGAGCCGTGGATGTATAGGTTCATATATGTTATGATTATGTCTAAACAAAAGATATTCTGGGAGAGATAATTAGTGACATCTTGTGTGAGCAGTTGTCTCAAGTTTCTTCTACTTGTACATTTTATATGAATTCGTACTTGGTGTATATTGCTGCTGCCCTTGGATCATTTTCTGGGCTTTCCACTAGGGGAGATAGGACACTTGTGCCTATATGGGAGTACTATGATCAGTTGCCTCTGAAATCCAGCCGGGTTCATTACTGGACGTTGCAGGATGTATTCTTTGGACATTACATGTGTCTTTTTGATAAAGGGCTTCCTAAGAAGCGAGTTTCAAATGAAGCATGGAATAAAGTAAATGAGTATGGCTGTCTTTTCCTACAGTTCCCCAACTTCACATACTTGACAGTTGGTTATTTTCAGGGTTAACCATATACCTTGCCATGGTATCCCACTGACAAGATCATTCTAATGGAGCTAGCAAGGTAACTTATTGCAGTGCAAGTATATCATAGGCCAGGAGTGGGGATTTCTTCATGAAAACCACTCAAGATTGGTGGGCACTCCTTAGATATAGTGCCAAACTAAAAACAACATGGAATTTGAAGTTCAGAGACCTACTCTCAAAAGGTATATGACAAGGAGTTGTTTTTATTGGAGGGGCCTAAATGACAAACTAAGGAGGCAGTTTGTGCATGTGCATTGCCTTGAGGATCTTTAGATTGACTTATGCACAGAGGTGGACATCCGGAAACTAGACTACTGTAGATCAACCATCAAGCAGATAGTTGAGTTCAACCTTGCAAAGATCCCTGATGGGGTTGAAGATGATAGAGATATTCTTGACCCAGATTATGTACAACATCATGTGGAAAGTCTATCAATTCTACCACCTTCATGGTCATTGAAGGAAAGCTTGTCTGTCTAGGATAGATTTTAGTCTATTATGGCAAACACGAATAGGTTGCCAGCAAGATGCAATTGCTTCGCTCACACGACGGAATGACAAATTGTCAGAGAAGAAGAACAGGTTGAAAGAAGAAAATGCATGTCTTCTTGAAACCATTGACGATTGGTACAGCCACATAAAATCACATCATTTCTTGAGCATACTGATCAGATGAAACAAAAGGTCAAAGCTATTAATGACTGGTGCAGTCACATAGAATCACAAGGTGAATAGGTAATTCGTGGTGCTTACAGAATGTTGGAGCATAAAAGGGAGATAATTGTCAAGTTGAATGAGTTCCTTATGTCATTCAACCAACAACTTGGGATTCTTGATGGAGATCTAGGTGCTTGGAGGAGCATGACAGAAATTGATTGGGATGTTCTATGCAAGGGTGAGATCATCTCTTCTGGAAGGATGTACTATGACTGTTTACACTGGATGGCCAACAAGGAAAATGTTGTACAGGAACTCGTGGTCGAGATCAAGGAAGCAATAGATGGTCTTTATAATCAAGAACGTGTGATTAATGAGCATTTTCAAATACTCACATGCAAGATTATCACTGAAACTGGTGAATTCATCAAATATGAAGATGTTTTGATAAATTTCACAAGAGTTATTCGTCTGCAGCTTGAGGCGCATGATTTTGATTTTAGAATGATTGATACATTAATAGGCTACAAGATTTCATCGAATTGTTTACAATGCAAATTAACATAATATAATTTGGTTATCTGTGAAGGTGCAAACACAATCCGAAAGGTGACTATTATTGTACAACATACAGGTGAACCAGATTCAACAATTATCCGTGAGTCTCTATAGAAGCTCGAGGAGTTTGTTGACATTCTTTGAAGGCACTTCTCAAGCGTTTTGGCACTTCCTCTTTCTTCATGCTTTCGTAGGAATAGTGTAGTTTTTGTGACAAATTACATGTAAATGTAGAACATGTACCTGCATCATCGTTTCATGTAAAGCATATTGCAAGTGCTTTAAGCCTTGTAACATTGAATAAGTCAAAGTTAGTTAGTTAAGGATAAGTATTGAATAAGTTAAGGTGGTTAAGGGTTTCCCCTATCCTCTCCACCTTTCTCTCTTCTCTTTTCCTATATAAAGAAGGGAGCTCATTGTAAATAATCATCTTTTTGTTGTCTACAAGAAAGCTATACTTGAATCTCTTGTATTTTGAAAACTTTGAGTTTCATTGTGCAAAGTTGAGGAATTGAATAAAAGGAACAAGGATTCACAAACTTTGTGTTGTCAATCTGGAAATAAATGAATTTATTCTTAAGTTGCGTTTGTTAATCCTTACTCTATTCAATTGATAGTTATCTTGTGTGGATCGTTCGAGCGTTTTAATACAATTTCTTGGAGACGTGCTTCAAGAATAAGGATTAATATAGATAGAAGTGGCTGCAATAACTTAAAGCTAAGGACTTTGGGTTTCAATGATATGTGTTTTTATTAAGTAGAGGGTATTCAGTGAAAGACTTTGTGCTTTCCTAGCTATTTTAGTTTTGAGAATCATCTTTCGAAACAAGTATAGGAGACTGTGTTCCAATATTTGTTTTACTTTATTATAAGTAAACTTGTCTTAAGTGTTGTTCTTACGTCAAATCTTATGCAACCAGTATTACCGTACCAATAGGAATTGTTTGTATTTCAGTTCAGTTTTCGTTGAAACCACGTACGGTAAGAAGTTAGCCTCCCCTATTTCTGAGAGGAGAAAGCAATTTCACACACTACTGTCTAAAATTACAATTTTGCTAAGTAATGGTCTTAGTTACTTGCAAAATTTTTAGCTAACAAGGCCTTTAAATACTTCTTCCGTCAATAATAGTTTCACCACTTAAAATTCATTTCTCTAAACCTTCACATGCTGAAGCCAAAACATGTAATCTACAACTTATAAAATTTATTCAAACTCACATACTTCCTTCGCACTTTGCAGTTTGAATGCGCAACCCTCTGTGAAACATTTCTACACTGGACAGAGCTCTTCCAGTCTGCGGTCCACACAACCCATACACATGGCTCATGTTCCTCCCTTTTACGGCCCATGGATTCCCTATGGCACTTACTCTCAGATTGGTCCTATCGGCTTGTGCCCAGTCAATTGATCTAATTGTTCACACTGGAAGGAATCAAGCAATATTCTCGACGGAGGAAGGGTGAAACATCAAAGTATACACCAAGTTGGGCCCAGCAAGCCGGGCTTGCTCTCCTAACTCTTACATCTCCACTTGCGCAAACTACTAGTTATCCACCATCAAAGGTAAGGAAGCCCATACCAAGTGAAGAAGCACCTTTCTTCTTCAATCCATTAATGTTTTTCCCATAATGGCTACTACAAGTCCATGGTGTACAACTTTTGGTCCTCTCAATCTCACTCCACCGATACATTTACTTTCCCAAGGCTCTCATATGAAGTTTCCCAAGTTCTATGGTGATGGCAAGAAACACCTAGATGAAAATATTAAAGCTTTTTGTATTGCTCTGATACCATGTTTTTGTGTGCTCGTTTAACCACAGGCAATGAATCAATCATTGTTGCCCTCCCAAACATAGACGATAAACGCTTATCGTCTCCCCGAGCACTTCTCTAAAGCAGATCTGTAGATTGTGTATATATATTTCAAAAAAAGAAGAGAGGAAGATTTAATCTTCCCTTATATCTATCGGTGGTGCCCCTTCACCAAGGGTCACCACTCTTCTAAGTTGGCCCAATTAAGTATATAAATGTCTCATAAATTATATTAATATATAATTAATATTATAATTATAACCCATATGATTAATATATAATTATATATCATATAATTAATTATCATTATAATTATATTATAATATAATTATTATATTATCAATATAATAATTATATTATCACAACCTCTATGTCAGCCTGAAGGAATCCGACCATAGCTACAATAACATTAACACAACGAATGTCGTTAATGGGGTGCTTCAAAAGAAGTCAAATTGGGATTAGAAAAAGAGAATGTATATCCTATGCAAAACAATAAACATGCATCTGGTCTCAAAAACCTTGGTTTGTGTTCTTCGAAAGATGGGACTTCTGAATTTCCATAGAGAAGAACAAGGTTTGCTTCTGCTTCCCCACGATAAAGTTCGGTTCTTCTGGATCCCTTGCAAGGGCAGGAGTAAGTGAAACAAAGGGACAAAGGCCAAAGCATAAGGCCTCTAAAGGAAAAATGGACTTGGTTCCTATTGATAGTAGTAGATTAGAGGAGGCTGAGAAACAAAAAATTGTAACAAAGAAAAGGTCCAAAAGAATAGAAGTGGAAGAGGAAGAAGAATAAAAAGAGGGCCCTCCTCTTGAAAGGAAAAAGAGATCCAAGACCTCTTTGGCAGAAGAAGAAGACATAGAGAAAGAGGAAGAAAATAAAAAGAAAGAAAAGGAAGAGAAGGGAAAGGAGAAGACAAAAACCTCTTTGGTTGATATAGGGTATCAACCTCTAGATTTGAACAATTCGATCAATGCAATTAGTTAACATATGGATTGGAGATGGCTACTGGACCTAGGCTTTATGTAGATGCCCCTTAGGTAGACAAAATTACTCATAATCTGCGTATTGATGCATTTTTAAAAGGCTATCATCAGGTATTTAATTTCTCATAATCTGCATATTGATGCATTTCTAATAAGTTGCCCAAGGGACTAATGGAGGCCCTGACCAAAAAAAGAATGGAAGAATCTAGTAAAGAATCAAACATCAAAACTTATGCCTTAAACAAGGTATTTGTTTCCTTCTCTCGAGAAGATAGAACTCAAGTGGCACTAACCCTTAGTGAAAAATGCAGAAAGAGGGAAAGGGTAAACACTGTAATGGGAGAAGATCCTGATGATTATAAAAGGATAATCAAACAAATAGAAGGCATGGTTGCTGAACTGATGAAGACTAAGTCTTCTACTTTGAAGAAGACAAACACCGGTCTGGTTTACCAGGGAACAAATACATACAAATATTGATCCGGGTGACACATCTATTACGACAATTGAAACAAGAAATGTTGAGGTTGAGCCAACGAAGAATAAAGTTGAACAAAATATTGATAACACAGGTTCAAAGAAGAGACAAGACAAATCGGGAACAATCGATAAGGGCTCTGAGGTTGAGAAAGAAAAGTCCCTGGACAAGAAAGACACAGAGAAGACATGAGAAGAAGAATTCCTAAAGAAGATAGAGGTGAAATACTTGGCAGTGAATCTTTTGGACCTTCCAAAGATTTAGCCCTAGACATGTAAGGCCTTCAAATGCAGTTTTAACTGGTCATCAAAATAGAGGTACTATAGGTACCGATGACTCAGGGTAAGGTGGATTTAGACCGGTTAACTCCATTGAACAAATTCTAGTTGGGTGATATCTTTCACCATTCTATGTGCAAGGAGTTCATAAGATCTTATACAGACAACATATAATTAATTGATAATACATTGAAACTCCTTCATGAAGGGATTTTGGAAGTACAACTGCATGAGTCATTAAGTAGGGCAGAACAACACCATTGTTACTTGAGGGATCCAAGCAACATTCGTCCACGTTGGAGGCTTCAATTTTGAAGAATGTAGAAAATAAGTTGGAAGAGAAAAAATTAGAAGAATGGGTCAATAGGTGTGATGCTGCACACATTCTCCTATAGGAGACACTCAGATTTTGAAAAATGTGTGAATGAAGTTGTAGTTGTGTATTAGTTTTGTCATAGATGGCCCCTGTCTACAAAGTATATAGGATCAGATTAACAGTTTGGAGTCGTGGATTGTACAACTGACAAATTTACTTGATGACAAGAATGATGGAGATGGTTCTGCTAGGATTTAGATAGAAAATTTATACATGTGTTTAAATGTTTTATTAGTTTAGAAGAAGAAAATAAAGAAACAATTCACTCATCTAAAGGATATAGTGGATCTGAATCTCACCAGTTTGGTGATGTTATTCAAGGGATCTAAGAAATTGCATTAAGAATTCAAAAATCTAGAAAACATAAAAGATGTATAAGATCTCTTTGTAAAGGTTATATGTTAGTGCACCTTTTTGATCTCTGCAACAGATGGATAAAAGACAACTTGAGCACAACTCAAGGTGATTCATCATGGCATCTTGCCTCCATCAAAATAGGTTGTCCTTTCTTGGCAGTAAGGTATTTTTGGCATTGTACATACATTGGTAGATAAGGAATGAAGCTTTGGTATCTATTGAATTCATTTTTTGGTGCATTCGCCAACGGGGAGTTAATAGAGTTAGGGGTAGTATATGTAAATATTGAAGACATATATTGCAGACAGATATTTATAGGAGTTTTTGTATCACATAGTCTGTATTGTATTTTTGAGGATACCTTTTGTCCTTGATGTCAAACAGGGAGAAATATATGATGTTGCAAAGAGTCTACAAGTGTTTCCATCAATGACGAAGGGGTAGATTGTTGCAAATATGTATATTGGGTTGTCATTGATGTCAAACTTGTTGTCCTTGATGTCAACTATGGTCCGGAAGGAGTGTTTTGTAGTGTTCCTATATGTTTCAGAGTGGTGCAATGACAGTAGTGTATATAAGTGTTGGCATAGATAAACGAAGATTGATGGGGATGGTTGTAGGTGTATCTAGATGCCTCAGGTCTCATTCAAAGATTTGAAGAAGGTTCTAGGTGTCTACTCATGAAGATGTCAAAGTGTGACTATTCTGCTAAACAGTCTATTAGACTGTGGTTCGCTTTTTGGTCTACGTCTTGGTACATCAACTTATTTCTTCTCGTGGTTGGAGTATGTTGTTGGTAGATATCATAGGATGATACATCTTAGGATTCGTGGCATGATTCGGTCCATAGCAGAGGATACGATGTTCTAAGTTTTTGCACGATAATGTCAGAGTATCTGTTTGCAGGAATGCTTTGCATTCCTCCACCTTCAAGTGATATGGTGTTTTGGCTCTCAGATATTGTTTTGTTAGTGTAAAGTGATGATGTGTTTTGCATCCGCAACAGTTGAGGAGGTCCACACTTCTTTTTATGCATGTTTTGCCGACGTGCATTGACAGTTTTACCCTTTGACGGCCGACTCAAGATGTTTTTGTTTATGCGGTGGCGTGTGGTGATTTTGATGATGATTTTGCATCAAGAGAAAGGTATGCTGACTTGGTGTGATGCTTCACACGTCTTATTTCCCTTCCGCATGCTTAGAAGATTGAGTTTGGATTTGATGGTTTATGTGTTACACGCTACAACTTATTTGCCTAACCTAATGTAATCATTTGTATTGTAACTTCCCTTGAAGAAAGTGACCTTCAATAATTTGCAAGTCCTTTGTATGTTGCATTAAGGTTGTGTAGTCTACAAGTCCTAATCAGGAGCAGTGAACTCCTAGGTCTCTGGCCTTAAACGTTGCAATTTGTTCGTCATCTAGTGAGTGCAATTCTCTCTGTGGTTTTTACCACATTGTGTTTTTCATGTAAAAATTTTGGTGTTATGTGTGTTGCTCTTTTTGTTTCTGTTATTTGCTTCTGCGCATAAGTTGAATGGAATGAATTGTTAATGATTGGTTAAGTTTCCCTGCCGCTCCTCAACATCCAAAACTGTTCAACACAAGATGATCACCAGACAGATATTTGTATCCCTTTTATAAGGTCTTTCCTTTCCTTAAGGGGAATTCATATAAAAATCTCATTGTATTAATTTTTGGACATCTAATAATGCGAATTTATAAGGAATCTATATTGATGATAATGTGATTAATTGCATGGTCATATGAATATGATAAGGATTGACATAATTGATGATAAATTAAATTTTAAATTGTTGAAAATTTAAAGGGCATTCTGAATTTACATAAATGTGATATTTCAGATTGAATAACACACTTTTGTGAATTCAGAATGCACTTCGAATTTTCAACGTTTAATATATGTTTAGTTACTATTTTGAAAATTGAAGGAGTTTTTCTGATTAATAATTTACCACTATATTACTTCCAGGTATATAAATAGGGATACTGTAATCTTACTTACGATCAGTCATGTTTTCTGAACAGATTTCGCTTGTTACGGGAACATTCCTTATGCTGAATAATGCAGTGGTATCCTCCATCTCTACTTATGATATAATCAAATTTCCCTTGCTTGAAAAATTGTTCATCTGTGGAGAAAATATATCTAATAGAAAATGTCTTCATATGACTTAATTTGGTATGTAAAACAATTACGTAATACTGAATTTTCTCTGACCATTTCCTGAGTTTGAGTATATCTTTTCTTTTGGCAGCCTCAAGATCAAAGAGGAGCAGCAAATGGACTTGCCATGACTGCAATGTCTCTTTTCAAAACCTTAGGCCCAGCAGGTGGAGGTTCAGTGTAAGTGTATTAGAACAGGAACAATTATTTATATTTACAGCATCGATATAACTTTTAATTGGCAAAGACAGATTCTATTCAAATTTTGGTTTTGGAAATTTGCCTTAGTTTGGATATTGTCTCACAAAAGTGCATTTCATGGCTATAGAAGCATATTCCTATTGAGTTAAGCCAAGACTAAGAAAGGTTTGGACTTGCAAAACAAAAAAAGGAAGTGCAAAAATGGAAAGCTATTTGAAATTTCAATAATAGAGTTTGAACATATTTCAAATTTGAGATAATAAAACTAAAGAACATATACAAAAGATGGGATCTTGAGAACAGATTCACTATTTACAACCATTTCTTGTCATTATTTTGCATCTGAATTTCACATCTGAATTTCACGAGTCACATAAGTAGTGTTATTTTTCATATACTTATTGTTTTTTAATATTTATGTAAAAGTTATTTCAGTATAAATCAAAGTAACGAGAATCGGAATCGGCAAGGCCGAATCGAATCGCGAATCGGCGGTGAATCGCCAGTGAATCGGCTACGAATCGGCAAAGTGAAAAAACCCTTGAAATTTAGAGATTTTAACAATTTAAAACTTATTTCATGCACCCTTTATTGAATATAACTTAAACACACCATAACATAATCAAATAGAAGCTAACATACATAAACAAGGAACATAAATGATAAATCTATCACATGCGTTACATATTTATGCAGCCTAGAAGCATGAGTTAAGATTGGAATGTCACATAGTATCATAAAAA
>MU227454.1:1865126-1879148 GCA_018584345.1 Thuja plicata | reverse complement strand
GGGGCAGCGCCCCTTGTGCGCTCCCTGTCGCAGTACAGGGCGGGGTCAAGGGGCAGCGCCCCTGCGGGGGTTTTCGGGGGCAGCGCCCCCGAAAGCTCAACCGACTTTAATTATTTTATAAGGCATCAAAAGTTATTTGTCAGCTCCATAAGACATCAAATCATAAATGTATGTAAGATGAAAGACAAAAAAAAAGATAAAAAAACAAGTGTTTTTTTAATTATTTTGACTTGACAGCCGATTCATGCCGATTCATGGAGCAAAAAATCGCCGATTTTGGCATGAATTGCGATTCATGCGATTTTTTGGAGGAAAAATCGGCCGATTCCGATTCAGGTTCAAAAAAAATCGGCGAGGTTAAGTCGGATCGCCGAATCGCCGCGATTCTCGTTACTTTGGTATAAATGCATAACGCTTTTGCTGCTCTAATTTCATTACATTCATTTGGAAAACAACAAAAGAAAAAGCATGCAAAAATATTTATGAACAATGTGGTAAGTTCACTTCCTAAAATTACAGTGCAGAATGTGCATATATGACTTTGTAAACAAAACGGAAGAAAACCTTTATATACGTGAATTGTGAGTAATAAATGGATATAAATTTGCTAAATAACAAATAGAGCTCAGATACTAGCATATCCCTTAGATTGTAACATTACAAATGCTTAGGTTACTTTGTGAAGTCTAGATACAAATTCTAGGTACTAACCTCTAGTAAGAAGCCATCTATTAGTAATCTGTACATTGCATAAAACGTTAGAGGTTTGGAGGATCATTATCTCTTTAGTAAAGAAACCGTTACACATGGTTTCTAAATTGTAACCATCAGAAATACTGATATAACAAATAGGTATATGAATGCTGACAAGCTGGGGAGAAATTTCCAAGATAATGATTGTAAAACACATCAGTTATATTCAAATGCAAGTAGGAAGTCATCATATATATAATATATACGTAGAAAATTATTTTCTATAGGATCAAAAAACTATTTGATTTAAGACACAATGCATGACAAAATATGAAGTCCAAGCAGAGTTATTTGTATGCATCGTAGTCCATATTACATGTATGGGAGAGTGGAAAATGAGAATCATCTAGAAGGAATCCTCTTAAAAAAGGGAACGTGTAAACCTTGTTAGTGGGTGGAATTGTATATTTTTACTTTTTACACATTCTTTTCACATTTATATTGTACTTGGGATGCACTTAACTTCAGATTTTATAACTAATCCTGTTTTGAAACGTCTCAATCTAATTATTCCCATTTCACAAGTAAAATGTATTGTATCATATCCTGAAGCACAAATATCTGCATTTCTACCAGTTGACGCTTTAAGAAACTCAATTCCATGATTTATATTATTGTTTGATGTACCAAAAGCATTTGAACGTATTTGATTTTGGTGGGATAATGTTTTAGTAAAGCATGATAGGTGAGTGAGGGGATGTAGATTAAGTATGCAAATAATCTGTAACAAAACGCTGACTATTTCTGTGGACACATTTGTTGTAGCTTTGCATGGGCACAAAAGCATCAAAATACATCTTTCCTTCCAGGTACACATTGGCTACACTTTATTTCTTTGATGTTTGAATATGATTGCATTGACAATGTTAATTCAAGCAGATCTTTAAGTTTGTGGGTCAGAGTCTCTATTCCATGAGTCATTTGAGACTCTAAAGGTTCATAAGGTCTTTGTTTTCAATTCTTTAAGAAGTTTCTTAAGTTGTTGCGCAGTTCCTTAACAAACCATTTCAAAGCAAGTTTCAAAATCCCATCAGCATACCTCATATCCTTAACTTAATGGATGTATATCCAATTTGAAGAACTTTAGATATATTGCAAATTTAGTTTGAAACTACTGAAACAAAATTCCTTTTGTACTATATGCATTAATTGCAATGAGAATAGAAAAAATACCCAGATAATAAAATTCCAGCTACTAAAATTTGACTTCAGATTTCTTTTTTTTTTATGGTTTTGATGGATTCAAGCGCACTTGTTTGTCTTTGGAATGTTAGAGTTCTTACACATTTTTTAAATGGGAAAAATTTTTGTTGCATATGTCAGGTAATCATATGGTCTTCTTTCTCTTAAACGCTATCCTTGTGATAGTAGTTATTTTGACATTTGAGCCTTTTCTACCAAAATCGACTAATAAACAACTCAAAGAGGACCAAAAAGAGTACAATCCTGAGCAGCAAGAACAAAGGGAGGAGCAAGAGCCACTGTTTTCTTCTTGATCTTTTCCCACAAATTATTTTGTACTCTGCATTTGAAAAGACAGTAAATGTTTTATTTTAATCAGTATTTTTCATATTAAAATTTTCCTCCATCAATATTAATTTTGAAACTCATGTTACTCTAAATGTTATGAAGAACGAAGGCTGCCATTAGCAGCAGTAAGATCATTGATATCAATGAGCTTTAAATTGAAGGCTTTTGTATCATGGGTTTAATTCACAGCCCAAAGGTATAGTAAATTATGTTTTCACTTTGTTCTAAGATGAATTAAATCAATTGCTCGAATACTAGATGCTGCCTGTTGCAAATTTTAGGGAACATTTCAATGTTATGTAATGCCTCACATCCTCAAAAAATTGCTAGTACTATGTTCCAAAGTTAGTTGCATTTTCCATTTCCTGAAGAATAATGCTTAAGGTTGTCTAAAATGTTTTAATGAGTGTTACCCAGAGACCCGTCTCTCCGCCTCCAGGCGCGTCTCGGAGACAGAGAGCGTCTCCGATACTTTTCGCGTCTCCGGAGTCTTAAAAAATGGCTAGAGACTTCATGGCGAAGTCTCCTGAAGAATTCGAATCTCCGATTCCAAAAAATAAGGTCTCCCACCCGTCTCCTAATTAAAAAACAAATTTGAAATACAACATTAAGTCATTTTATGATTTTGACCACAGTGGAAGAAGCAGTTGAACCAAATGGCCTTAATGAATTGCCCCCAGTTGTACTACCATTAGAGGAACCTGAGTTGGAGAGTGATGATTTCCTGGACAACATCATTGCTGAAGACCTTGAGATGGATGATCACAGCCTTGTGGAGTAGATGATACTAGATAGATTTCTGATTTATGTTTATAGTTCTGAGTTTTTTATTTGCATATCAGCGATTTAGCATCAAACTATATATTTTTTATTTTCAAATTTCAATATGTAATGATAATCTCAGCAATTATTAATCTGATATGATGATGATCATATGTGATATTCAGAAATTTGATATGACTATGAGATATGCAATGTAAGTTTTGAACTATTAATATGACATTACTCTTTAGTATTAGTCTTCGGCTCTTTAAACTTTTAATGTTCAATGTTCATTCTTATAACTTTCCATTGTTCTTGTTTTCAAAGCACTATGTTTTGCATCTATGGTATTTCTTAGAAATTATTAAATTATATTAAAAAAAATTGCCGTCTCCAAGTACCCTTGTCTCCTATTTTTGAAAAATAACTGTACCGGTACCGGTACAGTACCAGTACCGGAGACCTCCAAGTCTCCCCGTCTCTAGGTAACCTTGGTTTTAATTTTATGATCATGCATCACATCTAAAAATATACATCTACTTTGATCAAAGAGTATGGCATGTTTCTTGTCTAAAACTAATGCTAAAGGCTTTGATATGTTGAATTTAGTTAAAATGTGTCAATCATTAGATAGGTTGAGGAATTTTTATGCCACCACCCAAAACCTCTTATTATCTTTTTTTATAGTTGCATGGGTACTCGTATCCATACCCTTGGTTTGCGTATTGGGTATTGGTTCGCGTAGCCAAGTACCGGGTACTTGGTACTCAATGGAGAGCATCATAGCTAAGGACCTTGATTAAGATTTATGATTTTTGTTTCAGTTTTTTGTTAGTGTACCATATTTCCTTTTATCAAACTTATTTCGATGTGTAATCACTAATCAGTTTGAAACTTTGATATAATGATTATATGACATTACAATTTGTGTACTTAATCTTCAAAGTTAATGTTTGACAGTAAACCTTATCATTGTTCTTTTTTTGAAAACTCAATGTCATTATATTTCCAGATTTTCTATTAAATATTAAAATTATATATGTATATATAAAGTTTGACATACCCAAAGTACCCCGTCTCCTATTTTGAAAAAATAATCATACTTATACCTGTTTCCAAAGTACCCAAGGAGCCCCTTGTCTTTGTGCAACCTTGTCTTTTTTGGCTATGTAATTAGTAAGTTAAGCACTTGTAAGGTTAATTCTTGAATTAAATTGTGTACAAACAGAGAAACGACAATTTTGTGCCTTGTTCAGAGATCAATAGGTGCTCACCCATTATATATAATTGTATATCTATTATAGGGCTTTTCTTACCATTAAAATAGACATTTTGAGTTCCGACTCGGGATATATGTTAGATGGTTCCAAGTTAGACCCATATTCGAATCTAAACCCAGTTGTCCATATGTTGGTTCAAATTGAATGCAAGACTGGCTGGGTACAAGTTAATAGTAATTTGAGTAGTTATTTACTATCATCTATAATCCACTAGACTGCTTACAAAAGTGAGTTGCAACTAAATCATGCGTTGATCTAATAGTAAGGCATTAGTTCTGTTCAATAATACCTAAACATCCCACAAATTTTTTTAGTTGCAACTTCATTTCCAAATGTGTCCCTAATTTGTTCTTGGAAAGAATAAGGTAAAACAAAGCAAGAAGGGTGCTTGGTTTAGTAGCAAGGGTGTTGTAGGTACATATAGGGTGCTAAGTTCAAATCTCACTATAAAATGAGAGCAAGCTAAGCATATTTTAAATTAAAAGATGTTTTCTATTTTAAAACAATTTATGTGATCAGTGCATTCTTTTTCAGTAATATGTAGAAAATGAAAGTGAGGTAGGAAGCAATTATAAAGTTGGGCAAATGTAAAAGATAAGGTAACAAAGTTGGATGGATAAAGAAATTGATGTAGAAAATGAATGAATGAATGAAAGATTTTAATAATGTCCACAAGACCAAAGTAGCATATGGGACCCAAGAGCAACACATAATTCCTCTTAGAAATAGGGCTCCAAAGCCTTATAAAGTTTGTAATCCTTTTGAAATAAGATTTTTAGTGGTGAGTTTTGATCAAGAATTTCGCAGTTTCATCTAATCTTGCCTCCTCAAACAAGGTGCTCAAATAGTCTATTTTTTAGATAGTTTCATAATTGGTACACATGTCATTGTATGCTAAGCACTCGATGATGAAGTTTCATTCTATCTCCACCACTCTCTTGTTGCAAAAAAGACATTCTCTTTTTCGACTTCTCTTTACTAACCAATCGACTATTTATCAGTTTCACATCTTACATAATGTGAACCAGGCTTTAACTGGGCTATCAACATTTTTGCTATTCATGGTCCCCTGTGGGGTTGAATTCTTTGATATAGTAAGTTTTTCTTTTGGCCTAATTTGTTTTTGATTAATAAAGCAACCAAACAAGGGGGCTGACCCTTAGAAAGGCACAACCACAGGGCTATTAAGAGATCATTAGCACAAACTACTGTGCAGGTTTTTACAACAAAAGGCCACTAAAATCATATAGTTAGCAATGAACTTCTATAGATATGTTGGTAGTAGGACACAAGATTAGAAAGGGCCATAGAAAATACATAGGCCAAGAAAGACCCCTAACAATAATCAACCAATAATTCATCTGTTGAGACATTCCAAAAAGGGGATATGGAAAGGTTACCCAAATCAACCTCTTTGGAAACATATCAAAGACCATCCTGTGAAAAACATCATCCCCCTGATTGTAGATCCACCCCTAACTACAAAACCCCTTTCGACCTCAATAGTAAAGGGGTCGACCTCAATAGGAGCAACGAGGAGATTGACCAACAAACAAGAAGCATACTGTTAGACCACCTTCCATCCAACCAACCACAGAAGAGAGCCCTCATAGAGTAACACCTCCTTTTTCACGAAGAAAGTCCTCACTTGTATAAGAGAATCACCCACCTCTATAGGGATTGTGAAAGAAGCAAACAAGAAGTACCAAGCCTACCCCCTAATCCACAACACACTAACATCATTCCCAGGATGAGGAACAACCCCCAAGTTGCAACAAACTTCACCCCTAAATCGATTGCAAACATCACCCAAAAACAATGGACCAGGGATAGCCCTTCAAAATTATCAGCAAACGACTGACCACTAAAGAAAACCAAAACAATGTCCATGTAGTAAGGACTGGACAATCTAAAAAGAACAACCTCCACCTCCATAACACTTGAAGGAAAAGAAGTAAACCAACCTAACTAGGCCCCCCTTCTAGAAAGTTGAACACCTCCCATCTCCGGGTCAGGAGTAGCCCCCAAACTAGTTACAACAAACAATTGGCCACCAAAAATAAAACCACTATTCATGTATTAAGGAATGGATAGTCTAATAAAAACAACCACAATCTCCATATGACCCATGCAAAAAGAAGTAAACCAACTGAACCATGCTCTACTCGTGACAAGCTGAACACCACCTTTCTCCACCAGGTCATGAATAGCCCCCAAACCAACTGCAACAAACAACTAGCTGCTATAGAAGACAAGCCATTGTTCAAGCAAATATGAATAGACAGTCCCAAAGAAACCACCCCCCACCTCCATAGGATTTGTGGAAGAAGTAACGACAACCCATTGAGCCAGACCCCCATCTTAACAAGTTGAACACCCCTCTTCTTCATCGAGTCAAGGAAGGCCCCACTAAATCGACTATGAAAAACAATTGGTCACCGAAGATTAAAAAAAATAACCATTGTCTTTTCTAATAGGAATAAGCATTTCAATTAAATTGGCCTCCACCATCAAAGGAACCACGAAAGAAGAAGAATACCAACAAGACCAGGCCCCCTCCTAGAAAGTTGAACACTCCCCCTCCCCCATCGAACACATAAAGCCACCAAACCATCCCTAGAAAGTCTAAAAAATGGCAACCATAATAATTGCTAAAACACAACACCTTCCTTCCCAGCTAACAAGCCATAACCTGTAACACCATTTGTCACCATAGGAACAACCCACATCATTGGGGAAGAAGAGAATCCAAACCCTGAGAGTCTTCCATAGAATGAAACAACTCTCCACACATCCATGTCCAAACAACAGAAAAGACAACGGTAGGAAACTGATGCAGTCAAGGATGAAGGAAACTCAATGAGAACTGTCCAATCCTTGTAGCTAGAATAACATAGCGGAAACAACAAGCCAAAATAGGTAGAAATGAGAGATCAACCTTTGATTATTATCAGAAAATCATATACAACAGATTTGCAAGATGCAGTCTCATAGACCAGTCATATAGACTTGATTACAATCATAAAACCCTTACAAATCCTGGCCAAACTAAGCCAAATAATCATATGAGAACTCTCTTGTCGCTTAGGAACAAGTCCATAAGCTTATAAAGCTATCACAACATCAGGTCGGCTTAGAAAAGATCACATTTCCCAATAACATAGATAATATTTTACAACTAATAGGTCAAGGCCCAAATCATCAAGATCAACCTCCAATGAAATAAATATGAAATGTGATCCCACAAGGTCAGCCACACACATAACATGATTGAGAAGTGATATGGCAAGATTATTTTCAGAAAAACCCACCACATGATCGGAAAACAAAACAACTGACTGAGAACATGAAGAACATGACATTGTCGCAAAGAATCTGCTATATCTCATGTGCAATGAAACTAAATGATGCACGATCATAGGATAAGGTCTAACACGAAGCCACAAACACGTTGTAGTGATCGCAACCAAAAATAACAAGCACAGATCAACCGTTGACAGAAACACTAGATTGCCAAGATCCCAAGATGCTCCTGCATCAGACACTCAGGGTATTTGAAAAAGTGAGCCTCTCACTTTGCTAGGGCCAAAGGAAAACCAAAATGGTCAACCTTAGCCTGAGAATCTATGAAGAATCTTCTACTGGTCTTTCCTTCCATTTGACAAGATACTCCATATATTGCTTACCACTTGTTCTTTGACCAACTCTGCTATCCATAATCTGCTCTATCTGATCCATTTGCTTCTTACGATATTGTTGTCCAACTTTTGTTTCATCACTGCTATTGAAATCTAATTCATGATTGATACAAGTCTGTAACATTGAATACTGATGATATATCCATGTCTTTTGGTAACTCTACTTTATATATAGTCCTTGGATCAAATCTCCTCAAGATCTTACAATGACTAAACTTCTTCATCCTTAACTTGTTATAAGTAGCAACAAGAAATCTACCCTTCTGCAAGTACATCATATCTTCATCTCCTACCTGAAATTCCTTGTCTTCTTTTCATGTCTACTCTCCTCTTATAAACTTGGTTCATTTCTTGCAAATGATGTCTCACTCCTTCATGTAATGACTTCATAACCTTAGCAAATTCTTCTCCTTCAACACTCTTCTTAACATCATGACTGATTTCCCTTAATTCTGCCACTCCCTTAGGATTAAAACCAGTAACTACCTCAAATAGTGTCTTTCCTGTGCTCCTATTTATTGAATTGTTATAAGCAAACTCTTCTTGAGGTAAAACTAAATCCCAATGGCCTGACTTATTTCCAACTAAACACCTCAACAAATTCCCTACACCTATGTTTGTCCATCAGTTTGTGGATGAAAAGTAGAATTCAACTTCAAATCAACCTTCATTTTCATCCAAAGTGTCCTCCAAAAATAACCAACAAACCTACTATCCCTAGCTGAAACAATGCTTTTAGTTAATCAATGTAATCTCACAATCTCCTTGAAAAATAGATCAGCTAGATGCATTGTATTTGTAGTCTTGTTACAACGAATGAAATGTGCCATCTTGGAAAATTTGTCTACAACCACAAAGATTGGATCATAGCCTCTTTGTGTTCTTGGCAAACCGAGTACAAAAATCCATACTGATCTCTTCCCATGGTTTGACCGGTACTGTCAAAGGCGTATACAACCCCATATTTTGACTTGTACCTTTTGCAACTTGACATACTTTACAATTCTATACAAAATTTCTCACATCCTTCTGAACTTGTGGCCAAAAGTAATTCTCACTCACCAAAGTTATTGTCTTATCAATGACAAAATGTCTAGCTAAACCTCCACTATGTTTCTCCTGAATAAGATTATCTCTCATGGAACTTCTAGGCATACATAGTTGAATAGCTCTGAATAACATCCCATCTTGAATGAAATAATGTAACCACTTACTTTTGTCTGCAACAATAGGTTCTTTACAAGCCTTCCAAGGTTCATTAAAGTTTGATTCTTCCTTCTACAATATCTTCAATTCATCAAATCCCAAAACTGCAATCTTCATTTCAATCAACATAGTCCTTCTACTCAAAGCATCAACAACTCTATTTGACACACCACTCTTATGTTTCAACACAAATGTATAGCTCTGCATGAACTCAACCCATCTCATATGCCTCTGATTAAACTTATCTTGGCCACTCAAATACGTCAATGCTTGATGATTAGTATACAATACAAACTCCATAGGTAACAAATAATATCTTCATTTCTTCAAGGTTTGAATTATAGCGTAAAATTCATGTTCATACACTGAATAGCTTCTTTTAGCATCTTTCAACTTCTCAATGAAATATGCAATAGGTCCCCCTTCTTGTCTCAAGACAACTCCAATTGTATTTCCACTAGCATCACAATATACTTGAAATACCTTATTGAAATCAGACAATGCTAACACTTGTTGTTTTGTCACCTTCTACTTCAACAATTAAAAACTCCTTTGTTCTCCACGTGTCCATTTAAACTCCTTTCTATCTCCCCTTATAGTTTTAGTCATTGCTCCACAGATTAAACTAAAGTTTTTGATAAACTTCCGGATGAAACTAGCCAACCCATGAAATGATCTTAATTTTCCAATGTTCTTCGGTATAGGCCGCTCAACAATAGATCTCACTTTCTCGGGATCCATCTTCAATCCTTCAACAAATATTACAAATCGAAAGTACACTAATTCCTCTTTCATGAAAGCACACTTTTTGATGTTTATTATTAACTTCTCTTCCCTTAACTTTTGCAATACTTGTTCAACATGCATCAAATGCTCCTCTTTCCTGATATTGAAAATCAAGATATCAATCAAATACACAATGACATATTTCCTCAAGAATTTCTTCAGGACTTCTATCATTAACCTCATGTAAGTACTAGGTGCATTAGATAATCCAAAAGGCGTTACCAACCACTCATACAATCCTTATTTTGTCTTAAATGCAGTCTTCTACTCATCACCATTTCTGATTCTAATTTGATGATATCCACTCTTGAAGTCTATCTTGATGAAATACTTGGATACACTCAAACAATCAAACAAATCATCCATGCTTGGCAAAGGAAGTCAGTGCTTAATTGTAATATGGTTGATGGCTCTAGAGTCAATACACATCCTGCATTGTCCATCTTTCTTAGGTGCCAACACTATAGGTTCTGCACATGGACTCAGACTTTCTCTGATCAACTCTCTCTGCAACAAATCTTGCACTTGCCTATTGAGCTCTTAATTATTTGTGGGTGTCATCCTATATGCTTCTTTATTAGGAAGACTAGCCCCTGGTATTATATCTATGCAATGACTTATACTTCTAACCGATGGTAATCCATCTGACACATTATCTAATATGATGTCAACATACTCATTCAACAGTCCAGTGATTTTTGGAGGATGTTCTTCTACCAAGACAATCTCCTTAGACTCCTTAGCTACTAAAGCAAAACACACATTACTGTGTCTGATGCCATCCACTAAACAAATTCTTACACTGGTACACACTTCACTCTTAAGGGGTTTCTCTAAAGGTAACAAATTTTGTTTCATCCTATTAGCAACAATAGTGTATATATTCTTTCTACCATCATGCATAGCTTGCCTATCATACTACCATGGTCTGCCCAACAAGATATGACACACATCCATAGGTATAATATCACACAAAACCTCATCATAATACTTCCCAACCTTGAATTTAACTAGGCATTGTTCACTTACCAGTACCTTGTGTATGACAACTGAAGCAAGATTATCAGAACTGCCACTGTCTATGACAACATTGCACACCTTGTTTTGTACCTTACATCTAGTTCTGAACAAATTCTTCCTTTGTAATATAGGATATAGGATTCTCCTAGTCATCAAGGTTGCACCTTCATTTGCTTGATTGTTGTTCACTGATCCAGTTGACTCTTCATCTGCAATGCTGGTCTCCTAGTATCTTCTGCCTTTTTCTCTGAGTTGCATTGTTTGCATTCAAAGGTTTTGTGTCCTGCTTCACCACATTTGAAACAAGTACCACTGAACTTCCTTCTTTCACCACTAGCTTGTCCTTTGTTGTGGTATGAACTCCTATCATTCCTCCTATAGAGATCATTATCCTTAATTTCTGACTCTCTTTTTCCCTGATCTGTAAAAGATCTACCTCTGCCCCTCTCTGAAATCTTCCTCCTCTGCCTCTTTGTCTTTGCTCATGCCTCTTGTTCAACATTTCTTTAGCCTTCAAGACCCACTTGTAAGCTCCTTCCATACTCCTAATCTATAACAGACTAATTTCATCTTGCATTGACACCTTAAACGATTAAGATAGCGAGCAACTTGTTCATCTTCATCATCTATATGACCAGATCTGCTATTCAACTTGCAGAACTCCTCAGTATAACTCTTAACACTTAGGTCTCTCTGCTTCAAGTTCTACAACTTCCTAAATAGACTTACTTGGTAGTCCTTAGTAAAAAACTTAGCCTTCAACTTGTTCACCATCCTATCCCAAGATTTGATCTTGTCTTTAACCCTTCTCTGTCAACCTGTCTGTAAATGTTCCCACCATAAGGATGCATGTATTTTTAGCTTAGTGCAGGCATACTTTACCTTCTTTTTTTCATTAGTTCCTTCAAGTTCAAAGTACTTGTCCATCTCTGTGATCCAATCTATCAATTTATGAACATCTAGGTTGCCATGATAACCAAGTGGATTGAAATGAGGCCTCCTATTAACATTAGTCAAGGCTCTGATGAACCTCTTCGCTTCATGATTCAACTCCGGTTGTGCCTCATTGTTTTCCCCTTCTACTGTTGGATTCTGACTTTGTTCATCTCCTTCATCATCATTTGCATCTTCTATATGTTGTCCTCTCCTCTGAGCAGTCTCCACTACTTCCAATCTGGCTTAAATTTTTCTCAACAAATCCAAGACCGTTGGATCTGCATTCCTTGCTTCACATCTAACATTTTTCCTAGCCATTTTCAAAATATTCATTAACCGTAGGTCAGATCCTTTCAACCACCACCCCACAAGCAAACCCAAGGTTGCAAAACCTTGCTCTGATACCACTTAATGCAGTCAAGGATGGAGTAAACTCAATGAGATCTGTCCAATCCTTGCTGTTAGAATAACACATTAGTCAAGAAGCCAAAATAGGTAGAAATGAGAGATTAGACTTTGATTAATATCATAAAATCATATATGACAGATCTGCAACATGCATTCTCACATGCCAGTCATACATGTTTGATTACAATTAAAAAACTCTTACAAACCTTAGACAAACTAAGACAATTAATCTTCTGAAAATTCTCTTGCCCCTTAGGAACAAGTTCATAAGCTTATAAAACTATCACAACATCAAGTCGGCCTAGAAAAGATCACATGTTACAACCAATAGGTCAGGACCCAAATCATCAGTATCAACCTCCAATGAAAAAAATATGAAACATGATCCCACAAGAAGGTCGACCATGAACGTAACATGATTGAGAAGTGAGCTGGCAAGACCGTGTTTGAAAAAACCCTCCGCATGATTAGAAAACACAATGACTGACCGAAAACATGAAGATTAGGACATTCTCACAAAGAATCTAAAATATCTCATGCGCGATGAAACCAAATGATGCACGATCATAGGATAAGGTCTAGCACGAAACCACAAACATGTTGTAGTGAGTGCAACTAAAAAGAACAGACACAGATCGACCGCTGACATAAACACTAGATTGATCAAACATGAAAACAAATATAATTTTGATTAATTGAAGATTACCAAGATCCCAAAATACTCCTGCATAAGAAAAACCCCAACCACAAGTCCTACCAAACCAGGTACCTCCACATTTCTCCAAGAGACAAAAGCCCAAATTCTTACAAACAAAACACGGTCAGAACCAGACCCACCAATATCCATAAAACAAAGGGCCACCAACTAATTCCCCAAAAAGAGGGCACCATCAACAATCATTAAAAAGAGTAGAGATCGTTTCCTTCCATGAGCTTGACTAGGCCGAGAGTACTCATTTAAAGGAGAAATGACCATCACATAAATCCCAACATGGGCCCCACACCAAACTTTCCCAAAGAAAGCATGCAACAAAGAAAGCATCGTCTGGGAACCCACCTCACAAACCATGATACCACGGTTGGTCTCCACCAGAACATTCGTCCAAGCACAAGGAATCAACACTAAAAAAACCCACCAACTGGGTAGTGACAAAACACCCAGAATGGGACTTGTAACAAACCCCAAGCAGATCAGTCTGCAAAACATAGAAGTCTAGCACCACAAAGCACATGAACATGGCATAACTAGCAATCGCACCTTAGTGTGCAATGGGAACGCCGTAGATTTATGGAAAGGCGATTTAAGTATTTGTCCCTTTGTTTGTCACTCATTTTCATCCTTTCTAGATCTCCTTATAATAAATTGATAATTCTTCCTCTCTATCTTTCCCTCTCTATGTCTCCCTCTGTATCTCCCTAGATCTCTTTCTATCTTTACCTCTTGATCTATCTCTATCTCTCTGTCTATTGTTCCCCTACCTCCCACTTTATATTCAACAACCTCTCTCCAGCACCCCCTTCTTATATCTTTTAATCTCTACATCTCTATATTTCTTCTCCCATCTCTACCTCTATATGTATCTCTGTCTTGTCATCTCTCTATCACTTTTTATGCCTATTTACATCTTTCATTATATCCCTAT
>MU227454.1:1848589-1862510 GCA_018584345.1 Thuja plicata | reverse complement strand
ACGCTACAATCGATGGGGTAGGAGTGAAATTTGCCCCACAGGACCTGCAGTGCGATGTACTCCTTTGACCCTTACGTAAGAAATATGCAGAGAGCTTAGCAATGAAAGCATAACCAAAATTATTGCACTGGGGTGAATTATACCTGAAAGTCACGCGATTGTAAAACTGACGCATTCGATGGATGGTCAATTACATCAGCAAGCTTTTTGAAAATCAACGATGGATGGTCGAGAAGCTCCCAATGGTAGTCATTGGGCTCTCGACCATTTCCAGCCATCGATCTGTAAAACATGCCGGGCCTTTCTCAAATAGAAACGCCTCCGGCGTAAAATAAAAATATTGTTGAGTGACGCCCAACCCGCGAACTACATTGTCAGACATAGGATCCCACATACAAAAGGGACGCACTTGCACATGAAAGCAACAAGGGAACAGAGCCGCGAAAAACAACACAGGAACATAGCAACCAAGGTCACACCCCAAACGAGCAAAAATCATCCAAGTAGCAGAGAAATGCACAACAATCTGCAACGACAAGGCACCCGAAGAAGCACGAACATCTCTGTGGAAAGGGATCCTCCACAACTTCCAAAAGCAAAAAAAACAGGGAGATAAGATCCCCACACAGACCCCTACCAAACGAAAAAGACACCAACCAGACAGAACGCAACAGCGAGGCAAAAACCTCGCGGAAAACGTATCCACTTGGATCATCATCATCAAAATCGTCTTCTTCCCCTAAAACCCCAGCATTCGAATTTTCTACCCCGTTCCTCTTCCCGCTCACCATCTCCCCATGAATTTTTAGTGGTTGGCCCAGTTTGTTTAGTTCATATAATTTTCTTTTTTGTAGAAACCTTTTTATGGGAGGACTAAAAGGGGGTCTTACATGGCCACCCTTTTTTCCTAGAAATTAAGACAATATTAATCTTGAATGAGAAATTGAAGATAGTTACCTTCAAAATTTAAAAAAGTAACATGAATAAGATTTTCAGTGTTTTAAATCTACTATCTAAATTAGCTTTTTTTTTTAAACGGTAAATATAAAAGGGTTCAAGTAGAGGCAACACAAAAAGTTCTCTTGCTTCTATGAGAAAAAAATACAAACATAGCATTTGTTTTGCCACACATAAAATCTTAACTTTTGTTTTTTTAGTATTTCTAAATTTGCTCCAGTAAACGATCAGTTAACATTTATAGTTCATGCTCGATTTTATGTTAATCTGTAAATAAGATATGATTATTCTTTACTAATTTCAAAGTGAACACATCGTGAAAAAAAGTTGAGTGTAAGACCTAAACTTATTGGAAACTAATTGAAAATCATTTTTTACTGTGTAAAATATAGTCTAGTTTCTAAAAATGTGATTTGTTTCAAGTTTCAATGAACAAATAAGAAATGAAGGCAAAAACACCATACATAGGCTTTTAACAAGTGAAGACATTAATAGAAGAAATTAAAGATCAAAACCTTAACATAAATCAAACATTCAGAAAAATACATGGTTAGAATGCTAAGAGGGTTCAATATTACTATGTTATTTTTTAACTTGACATTGGAAGATATTCAAACTTGATTGAGAGCATGCTTGATATCGTGTCATTTTTGTAAAAAAAAGCAAATAACATGCCTATGGGTGTTGACATGACAAGAAATGTATAATGGATGAGTAAAATCACATCAAGCCTGAATTTCACAACAAGGTCAAGTCAAGTGTTTGGGTACTAATGGAATTGCATTATAATTTCCTTTGAGAATTTTAATAGTGAGAACAGAGGGTGGGGGTGCATAGAGGTGGAAGGAAAGGTTGGTAGAGAGATAAATGGAGGGTTTATAGAGAGTGTAAAGGGAAGGAGGGAGGGAAAAAATTGCGAGTGCATTATAATGCACACACACTCACATTATTGTTTGATCTAGGTAATTCCAACCCTTAAGGTTGAATGCCTGATGCAAATTAAACCCTAAGGGTCAAAAATGCCCAAATCAAGCAATAATGTGAGTGTGCATTTAACACACTCACAATTTTCTCCCTCCCTCATTTCCTCTCTACTACTCGCTATCAACCCTTCCTCCATCTCTTTACCTACCTTTCCCACCACCTCTATACACCCCCCCTTTCTCACTATTAAAATTCTCAAAGCAAGTTATAACACACTTGCATTATAATGCAATCCCATTAGGACCCAAACACTTGACCTCTCCTTGTTGTCAAATTCAAGCTCGCGGTGTTTGAAATCATCCACTACACATTGCCTATGTAGAGTTGTTTTTGGCATGAGAGAATCAAACACTCAATTATAGATATCTTCAACAACCAAGTATAAAAGTCATGACACTTAGACTCCCTAGGTTTTGTTGCATAGATGTGGTATGCCAAAGATCTCTCCTTGGCAAACACCATAATGATCTAATGTAGGAGGATCTTGGGTGAATCAGTAGTCGACATCAAACACAAATATTTTCCCATTTATTTGCTTCAGTTTAGCCAAGCTTTGGAACAAGGCATGTACATCCATCAACTCATACATGGATTCTCTTCTTGAAAATCTTGTTAGCAACCTATTTGACAATAGGTCCTTTGTTTATATTCCATACGATGCCAATGGAACTATAGTAGAACTTGCGGGTGTACCCTTGTGGGTTCTACTATTGACCTTAATGCTTTGTGTCCAGTTGGCATTTTCTCTCCCCTCTTTGCAAACAAAGCTACTAAATTTGGAAACATAGCTAACATGCCTTTTAATTAATGACAATAGACTATGCACATTGAAAATGATTTATAAAGTTTCAAACAAATCTAATTCATAGGTGTAACACTAATGTCTGTAACCTTTACTAGCATCTTTGCAACATGGGAATCAACATAATAATGACAAGAATCGGATAAGCATCTTTTGTCATGGAGGGTTTATAAAGAGTGTAAAGGGAAGGAGGGAGGGAAAAAATTGCGAGTGCATTATAATGCACACACTCACATTATTGTTTGATCTAGGTAATTCCAACCCTTTGGGTTGAATGCCTGATGCAAATCAAACCCTAAGGGTCAGAATGCCCAAATCAAGCAATAATGTGAGTGTGCATTTAACACACTCAGTTTTCTCCCTCCCTCCTTCCCTCTCTACTACTCTCTATCAACCCTTCCTCCATCTCTTTACCTACCTTTCCCGCCACCTCTATGCACCCCCCTTTCTCATTATTAAAATTCTCAAAGCAAGTTATAACACACTTGCATTATAATGCAATCCCATTAGGACCCAAGCATTTGACCTGTCCTTGTTGTCAAATTCAAGCTTGTGGTGTTTGAAATCATCCACTACACATTGCCTATGTAGAGTTGTTTTTGGCATGAGAGAATCAGACACTCAATTGTAGATATCTTCAACAACCAAGTATAAAAGTCATGACACTTAGACTCCCTAGGTTTTGTTGCATAGATGTGGTATGCCAAAGATCTCTCCTTGGCAAACACCATCATGATCTAATGCATGAGGATCATGGGTGAATCAGTAGTCGACATCAAACACAAATATTTTCCCATTTATTTTGTTTAGTTTAGGCAAGCTTTGGAACAAGGCATGTACATCCATCAACTCGTACATGGATTATCTTCTTGATAATCTTGTTAGCAACCTATTTGATGATAGGTCCTTTGTTGATATTCCATACGATGGTAGTGGAACTATAATAGAACTTGTGGGTGTACCCTTGTGGGTTCTACCGTTGACCTTAATGCTTTGTGTCCAGTTGGCATTTTCTCTCCCCTCTTTGCAAATGAAGCTACTAAATGTGGAAATATAGCTAACATGCCTTTTAATTAATGACAGTAGACTATGCACATTGAAATTTTTTTATAAAGTTTCAAACAAATCTAATTCGTAGGTGTAACACTAATGTTTGCAACCTTTACTAGCATCTTTGCAACATGGGAATCAACATAATAATGACAAGAATGGGATAAGCATCTTTTCTCATGGAGAGTAGTTAAATTAAATTGAAGCCAAAGCCACTATTAATGGGAGTGAAGGAAAATGTACATCACTCTAAGTAGTATTACACCTTCATACAATGTGAAATAGAGGCCCAAATAAGTGTGAAAGAAAACGGTGAAAGGAGAAAGATTAGAGGAGAAAGAAATGTAAACCTTTTTCCCATCGATGGAAGAATCGTTCGACTTCCATTGGAGTCAAAACATGTCTTTTTTTTTTCTTTAACTACACGAAGGTGAGATTAAAAGACGTAGGGATGAATCAAATAACTTCCAAATCAAGTAAGGGAAATGGGGAACACAGAAATTCATAAATACAAATAAAAGAAACCATTTTGTAGTGGGTAGTGGTGGGGAAAAATGAATTGGGGCTATGCAAAGATAGAAAAATGTGTTGTGCGCACATAAAGTAAGGTCAAGAAGGATAATATCTTATTTTTTGTGTCCATATATTTTCAAAAGAAGATAATTTGAGTTCTTGTTGCAATTATAGAGTTGTTTTAGAGAAAAGAGTCTTGGTGTTTATTTTTGTGTTTGAATTTTTGAGTTGCAATTGGAAGAGATTTTTTTGTCTACATCAAATGGTATCAGAGCCAGAGGCTCCTAGTACATATGTAGAGCACCACACGTGAGGAAATGTATGCTATGACCCACGGGTGAAGAGTGATATTGTGTGACCAAATCGCCAACTGCGAGACAGTTTGCACTTGAGAGTCTGAAGTGGTTGTAGAGGGCTCAAAAGGATCATTGCAGGTGTACAAATTCTTGATTGATTAAGATATTGAAGCCACAAAGAGAGTGAATTTGTGAGAGTCTGAGTGGAGCTTGAGAGATTGGTGCAGATGTGGAGAATTCCTACAACAGTGAGAGTTGGAGAGACTTGAAGTTGTCAATGGAGTAAAGAAGGAAGTGTGGGTTTGTGATTGGTTGAGTTTTGATGATCCCTATGTTGGAGAAGGGGATAAATAAGAGATGGATGACAGTGTTTGAGAGGGAAGCACAAAAATAAGGAAATAGGTGTGAGATGCCTTGAAGGAGATAAATCATGAGATGAGCAAAGTAAAAATTATAGTAGTGGGGAAATGTCCTTTGGAGCATGTGGATGCAACATATGAGAATAAAGTTGAGATAGAGTGCCCAGTGATGCATAAAGGTCCAATGTTTGGTGAGGGACTTGATGAATAATGAGAGTCGATTGAGGAAGAGATAAGAGGATTGAACACTTGTTTGATACAACTACAAAGAAAGTTGTAGCCACGGTGACTGAAGAGAATGAAGAAGATGTGACTACAATAATGGAATGTGAAAAGGTTGTAGATGATAGAGATGAGCATGAAGTGGCTGCTAGAGAGGTAAAAGAACATGAGGTAAATTTTGATGAGTATTATGATATTTATTTTTGCGAGGAAATACGAGAGCAAGAAAATGAAAAAGAAATCCAAGTAAGTATGTTGATTGAAGTAATGTTACCAAAGTAGAGAGCAAATTGAGAGCAATCACCCAAAGATTGAATATGAGACACAAGAGCTTTTGAAAGGGGAAAATAAAATGAAAACACCTTATATATTATGAAAGAAGTCAAAGCCTGAAGATAAAGAGGGAGAGAAGGAGAGAAAGACACTCATTATAATGATATCAAAAAGTAAAAAATGAGAGGATAATCATCTCTTAAATAGAGACGAGGAGGGGAGCTACAAAGTACCTCCCATATCTATCAATGCCACCATTCACAATATGTCACCATCCTCATAACGAGGATAAACTAATATTCTTTAATAAAGAAAAATAAAATAAATGACTTGTCCTCACTCATGTAGAAGAGGACAAAGTACATGTAGGAATTTCAAAGGAATATCCAAAATTCTACAAACAAATAAACCTAAGCCAAGTAAAGATTAAAAACTCTAACAAGTTAACCTTTTTAAAGGTAGGAAAACATATAGTTGCATATTTTCCTGTGGGAGTTGGTTGGTTGCATATAGAGCATGTGGAGGATGTTGCGGGACATTGGTGGAGGTGGTCAGTTTGTGGTGGAAAAGATTCCATGAAGGAGAGGAGTGTACAGAGAATTTGGAGAAGAAGAGAGAACCTTTGGCAAAGGAGAATGGTCTTTGATTGACATGATTCCACAAGAGGAAGGAGGGGAAAAGAGAACACTTGGTGGAGGATGTTGGCAAGATTTCTAGTTAAGTGTTGAAAGGGGTGAAGGAAGAAGACTTCTGATATACCCAAAGTAGTAATGGGGTTTGATGTAGGTTCTTTACAACCTAGAAAAGTAGTTTTCCATTCATTCTCATGAGTGCTAAGTGTTCCATTCATTCTCATGAGAGATGGGTTCATGTGAACCACTACTCATGAATTATGGGTCAATGAGTTTGACTCAAAAACTACATAGTTGAATCCTGATAGCAATATCACAATTTGACTTGCTGTGGAAAAATATCTCCTACTTATCAAAAGTAGTTTTACTAAACCCCACTTTGTGAGCCTATGCTCACAAATTTTCCAACGTGGTTTGTCTGATGTAGGAGCAACTCAAGTGAAATGATGATTGGTATCAACCAAAAATATTTTTTCATTTATTTTCTTAAGTTTAGGAAAGCTTTGGAATAGAGCGTGAACATCCATAAACTCATACATGGATTCACTTGATAATTATTTTAGCAACCTATTTGCTGATAGCTCCTTTGTTGACATTCCATAGGATGATAGTGCAAATACGGTAGAACTTGGCATACCCTTGTGGATGTTTCCATTGACCTTAATGCTCCGTGTTGAGTTGGTATTTTCTCTCCCCTCTTCTTTACAAAAATGACTACTAAATGTGGAAATATAGCTAACATGCTTTCATGGAATGCCTCAAAGAGATATCAATTCATGGAATACAATAACCATAGCTATGCATTTTAAAAAGGATTTAGAAATTTTAAACAAAGCTAATTTGCAATTGTAACACTAATGTCTGCAACCTTTACCAGTATCCTTGTGGCATGGGAATTAACATAATAATTCCAAGAATGGAATAGACATCTCTGCTCAAGGAGAGTAGTTAAATTAAATTGAAGCGAAAAACACCATTTGTTATCTCTATAATATTTTGTTGTCATTAGTTTAGAAAAAGTCATAAGAATCAAAAGATTCATTGGTGAAAGACAAAAAAGCAAATATTTGAGTAGTCGGTAATGTACACCGAGCAAGGCAGTTAAGTCGGTAAAGCACAAACACTACACTGAGAGCACACAGTTTACCGAACACCCAGAGCATAGAGAGTACACTGAGTTGACAATTTCCGAGTACTAAAGAGCAAGTTAACCGAGTAAAGTACCGAAGATAAGTTACTCTACCGAGTTAATGGATTGTAAAGTGATAAGGATGCATTTAATACATTAATACCATATTAATTATGATCATGCAATGCATGATGATGAGTTTGTTACATGATCACCGATAAAAATAATTCAAACAAAAGATCTGAGAAGCAGATTAAGCAGTTAATCAATGATTGCTATTTCCAAAAAAAGCACCAAGTACCGAGGTAAAAGTGACACGATCACCGAGCGGAAAAGTAGATCTAACGGTCAAAATAATTTATCAGCAACCTAATGAATAAGATTAAGGGGCATTAGATCTTACTTAAAGGATGATTTACAAAGAATAAGTAAGAGATAAAGACAACATAGGAGAAAGTGATAGAGTATAGAGAAGGTTGTTATTGAAGAAAATAAAGCCAAATAGAGAACACCAAGATGATATCTTGCTGCAACAGAGCAATACCGAGCAGTGTTACAGATTGAATTGAGGTAACACAAGTATTTCAGAGCACAAAAATTATGATCAACATTTGTAATTGATGCAATTTTAACAGACATTTGTAAGTTGTTAATACTATTGTATTGAGAGCTAGAAATCCCAGTACTAGGTAGATCTTAACCGATCTGATTTATTTAAAACTTTTAACAAGGTACATCTCTAAGTGTAGAGATTGTAAAATCCTCTAACCAGGTAGAATTAACAAGTCTTTGTATACTCTTAACCGGGCAAGCTATCAAAATGGCTAAACTATGTAAGTTGTAACTAAGCACCCTTTATACCACAATTAGTAAAGGTTGTGGGTGTCATCCCCGCAGCTTTGTCCTCTAACCAAGGATTTCTGCGTAAACAAAATCATAGAGTTATGAGTTCATTTACTTGAATGTTTGCATGTTATTTTTATGTTTTATTTCAAGTTACTGAATTCGGCAATCAACAAACAACAACAACAATATACAGTTTATGTTATAAAAGTTTTTATTGGTTCTGATTCACCCCTCCCCTCTTAGCCCCAACTTTCCATAAGTCATTCCAACACCATTAATGGGTGTGATGGACAATGTACATCACTCTAATTAGTTTCATATGTTGCATGTAGAGAACAAATATACATGTTTAAGATTTAGTGCCCTGAGGTAAAAATGAGGCCATACTATGCCTTTATACAACATGAAACAAGGGCATGAATAAGTGTGCAATAAAACAGTGGAAGGAGAAAGATTAGAGGAGAAAGAAATGCAAATATTTTTCCCATCAATGGAAGCACTGTTTGGATTCCATTGGAGTTAAAAGATGTCTTTTGTTTTCTTTAAGTATATTAGGGTGAGATGAAAAGATGTGGGGAGCAATCGAATGGACATCCAGATTGAATAAAGGAGAAGGGGAATACATAAATTCATTAATAGGAATAGTCGAACAAACTATTTTGTAGTGGGTAGTGGTTGGGGAAAAGTGGCTTTGTATGAGGTTGAATAAAGACAAAGGAATGTTTTCTACATAGAGAAAGGAAGGTCAACAAGATCAATGTCTACATTTTTTTTTGTAGATTTCTAAAAGTAGGTAATTTGAGTTCTTGTTACATTTTGAGTGTTGTTTTAGAGTAGGGAGTCTTTGTGTTTTTTTTTTGTTTGATTTTTTGAGTTCCAATCATAAGAGAGTTCTCATATGTGTCAAGATGCCTTTCCTAAGGGACTCATCCATCGTGCACATTCCTTTTCTTGCGTTGGTTCATAGTGACATTGAATGTTATTTCCAACTCCATATTTTTCTAGATCCAAGTATTTAATTATATTCATTGATAATTTCTCATGTCATAGTTGGGTGTACTTTCTTAAGTATAAGGGCGATACATTTCCGACATTCATGACTTTCAAGGTGATTGTGGAGAAGTAGTCAAGGGTTTCCATTCGTCATCTATACATGGACTATAGGGGAACATGTGAACAATATTTTTGAGATTTTTTGTACAGATCATTGTATTTTACATTAGTAGTCAATTCCTTACACTCCTAACCATAATGGTGCTATAGAGTAGAAGAATATACTACTTAGAGAGATGACCAATTATATGCTTCATTCTATACAGATCCATCATTTTTTTAATTGAAGCTATCAATTGTGTTAATTATATGCAAAATATGACTACTCATAAGGCAATCCAAGAAATCACTCTAGAGGATGCTTGGTTCATTACCAATCCTAATAATTCCTTCTTTAGAGTATCTGGTAGTGAGGCTTGTGCATTGATACCAAGTGGTTAATGAGAGAAAATAGAAAAAAATATTTGGAGATTCATATTTATCAATTATTGAGGATATGACGGCCTACAGATTATTTGAACCATCTACTCAAGATATACACTTCAAGAGAGATATCAAATTTGATGACTCCACACATAGAGTTCCTCCATCTTCTGCATTACTAGTTGCCCCACCTTCATCCTCTTTGGATACTACTTTGAATGTTGAGAATGATCTTTATGATGCTCCAGTTGTTTCACCACATGATCATCTTGGTCCACCATCACCACCATCACCACCATCACCACCATCACCACCCACTATGTTAGGAATAGTCCCAAGAGATAACTGAGAGGGGGGGGGGGGGGGGGGGGGAATCAGTTNGGGGGGGGGGGGGGGGGTGGGTGAATCAGTTATCTAGAAGATTCAATTCTTTATCCAATTAAGTATAGAATGACATTAAGGATAAACACAACAAGATAACACAAATTATAACACCACAATTTTGGTTATGGGGAAACCCAAAATAGGTAAAAACCTTGATGTGAATTAGCACCCACAAAGAACTGCACTAGTGTATAATGATCCTTGTTAGAAGATCCTACAACCCTATTAGGAGTTGATCTTTACAATGTATTAAGTACAGTGACCTAGTCAAAGGTTAGACCCTGTTAGGATTCTTTTACAAATAACCCTGTTAGAGGTGAGGACACACTGTCCATGAGCACACTGCTCAAATGATGAAGGTTGCAACCTTCTGCACAACAGATATACACTATATCTGATATTGAACTGTGAATTAGACCCGATGTCTTGATCAGTTCCCGTGAATTGTATATACTCTCTACTTCTTCACATAGATCTTCAACTGATGAATGGTATAGCTTTATTGGCCCAATACATCAAACATTCTGCTTAGCTACTTTCTCCACTTTCTCACACATGGCGATCACAAATGATCTGCTATAAGTATCCTCCTCCAAATATATGATCAAGTCATCTTGTAGGAAACTCTTCAACAACTTCTTCATCGACCAAACTAAGCACGCAACACAAATAGAACCGCACAACTCAAGATGAGTAGACACGTCGCTTCACATAGTCGGCTCCACCAAATTAACTCAAACTTCACTCTCTAGATGAAACATGTTAAGTTCTCTTAACCAAACATTCTGAACTGATAGCTAAACATGAATCCAAAAACGCATATCCAAATGATAGGTGCAACTGAAGAAACAATAAAAATACTGTCGGCTCTTAATAAACAATCTCCTAAAATTGTAACTGGAAAATAGATCATCATAACTCAACTTCAAATGCACAACTGAATATGTGTCTATGAACATAGCATAGTGAATATGTTTACAACATAAAAATAAATGCGAAAGGCTCCAACATATCCATACTAAGAATTACATAGATGACACTGCTGCATACTATTTGTTGTCGTCAATGACAAACATACAGTCAACCACTGGCTCAAAGGCAAATCTCCAACAATCTCCCCCTTTGACATTGATAGCAACATATGATATGAAAAACACCATTAGTCCAAAAGTATTCTTTCTTTTTACAATAGTCTCAATATCCTCAACAAAACTCCCCTTAACTACTGCATCACCTTATACTGCATTTGATTTTTCATGACTGTATAATACCCCAGATTATATACTGCCCCTTTGACATCAATGGCAAATGGTACCAAAAATAAATAAGAACATGTACTACTCTTGAGGTAGAGTAGTCAACCATTCATCCATCACCAAGGACTGATGCACTTGCTGCAAATTCTAATCAGACTTAGGGAATGGAATTACTCTTAGCTTGTCACTGAGATACTCAAAAGTATCTTTTGGTAAAGGCTTTGTGAATATGTCTGCTAACTTTTCTTTAGTGCTCACATAATCCAATTTTACTTCTTTATCTACAACTTTCTCTCTTAGAAAATGATATTTTATTTCAATGTGTTTTGTCTTTGCATGCATCACATGGTTCTTTGACATATTGATAGTGCTACTATTGTCACAATGAATAACAATAGGATAATCAATCTGAATTCCAAAGTCTTTTATCATCTGCTTGATCCAAACAATTGTAGAACAATTTAATGTTGCTGCTACATACTCTGCTTCTGTTGTTGACTAAGAAATACAATTCAGCTTCTTGCTTGTACAAGTAACTAATATGTTTCCAAGAAATACTGCTCATCCCGAGGTACTCTTTCTGTCATCAACACAACCTACCCAATCTGCATCTGTATACACATGAAGTTATACATTCTCTGAGTAAGGATACCATAAACCATAGTTTATAGTCCCTTTTAAGTATCTGAATATTCTTTTTATTGCCATTAAGTGATTTTGTTTAGGTTCAACTGCAAATCTTCCAACAATGCCAACTGCATTAGAAATATCTGGTCTAGATTGAGTAAGATATATGAGTTTTCCAATCATAGACTTGTATAGTGTCTTGTCAACTGCTGTAGAATCATCATCTTTAGAAAGATTGCTTCATGTTATCATGGGGCTGCTTACTGGCTTGCAATCTTCCATCTTGAATTTCTTCAATATTTCTTTCACATATTTAGACTAATTAATTAATATACCTCTATCTATCTGTTTTACATTTAATCCTAAAAAGTATTTGATAGGTCCAATCATGCTCATTTCAAACTCACTCTACACCTCTTTAGAATTAACACTACTACATTTGACCTCATTTTTCTACCAAAATTTTTGACCATCAATTAAAAAGATTTAGGTTGGTTGAATTATAGAAGGAAAACTTCCTTTTTTTTTCATGCATGCCTGTGTTAGCCAAAATTTTGACCAATACCATGTAAGTCGGAATTTCAACCAACATGGGCATAACTTTAAAAAGATAAAAGATTTCGTATCTCATTTCATTGTTTGGTTTTTTAAGTTGAGAGCACGAAGGAGATGGAGCTTGCGATTGTTTGAAGTGTTATTTGGTGAGAGTAAAAGGGGGACTGCTTGCCTGCGAGGGTTGCCACTGTGATTTGGTGTAAAAGGAGGACCGCCTGCCTGCGAGGGTTGCCACTGTGATTTGGTGTAAAAGGAGGACCGCTTGTAAGGATTTCCTTACTCTGCATTTGTTTGGCATTATTTTATTGGTCACCTACTTAGGGCCCATGAGCAATGTACTAGGGCATCATGTATTTGGTATTTTCTAGCACATTTTTAACATTTTTGTTACTGGTATTTGTTTTCTGCCGACTTCGTGTGGATTGGAATGTCAAATCTAACTCCATAGGAAGTCTACATGGAGTCATAACTTTCAATTGCGACTGGTCTGAGATCATTTGGTGGAGAAATATGAAAGAAATCATGTGACAGTCATCTATAGACCATTTTTGACATAAAACTAGGGTAGTCAACTTTTTACAGTCGGCTTTCTATGGACTCTTTTAGACCAGGTGTGACTGTATACACACTATGGCTTTAGAAGTGCTTAAAATACCACAAATAATAAAGCAACCATAGACTCCTTGCACTCCAAAGACTCCAAACCTTCATCAGTCTTTAATAATGTCTAAAAATGAACAAACCTAAAAGGAATAGGGCTCAGTCCACCGAGAATCCCAAAATCCCCAAATTTAGCACTTTTAAACCCTTAATCCAAGAGTTTCTTAAATCTCCTACCTCCGATCACTTCTAGGTCTAATGGTTTACTGAGTCCAATTGAGTGCAAATCTTTGACAACCATTGGTGGTTTACTGAGTTCTAATATGCTGGAGTCTTCCTTAGGATTAGTTAGAGCACTAGAGAGACTTTCTTTCTTTATTGAAATTGTATTCAATCAAGGAGAATCCATACTTTTGATGATGTTCATAGTTCAGGTATATTGTGACTTGTTAGAATTTTATTGTTACTATTCTACTCCTGTTTGGAGCTGTTGTTGCAAAATTCAAAGAGATAAAATGAAGGTTCCATAATGGATGAAGGAGCTCATGAATTATTGGGTTAGTTGATGTTCTTATATGTAGTTTCATGTAGTAGTTTATAAACCATTCTTGATTTTTACTAGACTTATGCAAGGTTCTTTTCATCAAATAAAGGTTAGATTTGAATATCTCAATTTTCTCATCATTAAACATACTTTCCATGTTTTGGTAATGCTAGCAGAATTGGTTGAATTCTATACTTATATTCAACAACAAACTTATATGTTGAAACCAAAACCAAACAACAACCAATGAAAGAAAATCTCTGGACAAATTATAATCTTCTTTAAACATTTTTAGTTCAACACTTATCAGGGGCTTCATACAAATTATTTAACAAAATATCTCAAAGGGATAAGGTGAAAAATTAGTAGGAAACATGGGTGGCATCTTACATGTTATATCTCCAAGAGATAAAAAA
>MU227454.1:1825454-1837913 GCA_018584345.1 Thuja plicata | reverse complement strand
GGTATTTTAGATTTGCGTCATGCATTTAATATTTGTATCAAAGGTAGTTGTCTCATTGCATAGGATTAATACATATGCCAACATATTGTATGCTCCTACCTCATACCTTGCTCATGAATACTATGCAACTTATTTAAAATATATTCTAACAAATGAATGTATTCCTTACAGGTGTTTGCTGATCATAGAACAAGCTTACATCCTATAGAAGTTCCTAGAAATTGGATAACAAGGTTGCATCCTATTTCATATCTTAGACTCTTTCTTCTGGGTTGCTATTTTCCAATGTTGGATAAACAAATCATAGATCAATAAAATGATACTTTTTATGCATTCTTTCAGTAAGGACTGTAGAAGTAATTTGAAAATCTTAGTGAATTCAAAAGTGATGGTATTTGTTGTATTTTGTAGACTTGAAGTTGAAATGGCATGTACCTTGTGGACCAAATAGTGTTATCACTTTTCCTAGTGCGCCTTGGTTGAATCCATGGTATTGGTGGTCATGGCCTGTTCTACCTCTAGGGCTTTCTTGGCATGAGCAGAGGTTTCAAACAATAGGGTAAGGAAAGCTTGGCTGCCTGGCACAATCAATTATCTCTGATCGAATGTGCATTTATCTAATATGAGCTCTTTGCAGGTATGGTGCAGAGATGCCTTTGATTCTCCTGGAGTCACTCTTTTACATGGTTTCCATAATTGCTTTTAAGGGTTTCCATCCCTCTTTGTCAAAGCTTTGCCTCATGAAACCTGAGCAGGGTTTTCTACTCTACCCAAATTTTCTTAAGGTACTGGTTCTCACTTGTATGGTGGGAAGTTATCTACTACCATTTTTCTTTGTTCCTAGAATAGCTCACCCTATAATGGGCTGGGGGCTTTACTTATTAGGCTCCATGTCTTTTGAGGTTGTTCTTAAAAATGCATTCTTACTCCCATCTTTGCCAATTTTTACCTTTTGGTTGGGTATATTTGGGTCACTTGTTGCAATGGCTTTTCCATTCTACTCTAATGGTATAGTAAGAGTATTGGCTGTAGGAGCATATGCATTTTTTGCAGCTCCATTTGTGTGGTGGGCTCTTACAAAAGTAATGTCATCTTTGGACACATCAGTTGAACATGAAGCATTGAGGGTATGGGGAGCCTCATCAAAATCTGAAACACAGTCTTTGCTAATGAAAGTTTGTTAAAGCCTCATCAAATCTAAACCATACTCTCCACTAATGAAAATTTGCTAAATCTAGCTGTTCTATCTGCAATTGGTGGTCATCAAAGAGTGTTCTAACCTACTGTTCAACAACCTAAATCTCCGTTCATAAACCTGTTTTGTGTCACTTCAATTCGAACAGAGTAAGCTATTAATTTCAAAAAACAGAACTGAAAATCATCAACGATGCATGTTTGTCCAACACCTCAAACAAAAAAAGCCACTGTTCTCCATTTTTTTTATTTTTCCTATGTGGCAGATTGGGCCTCTGATTAAGTGCCTTGAATTTTGTGCTGATTTATGGTACAATCACATGTGGAGGGCATTGACTGGGTGGAGTCCATAATCATAAGAATATTGTACAAGTAAAATCTCTAAATTTTCACATTCTTTTATCCGGTTGCAAAAACTTTCCTTGTGACTAATTTGATTCATTCATTGGAAGATATTGCAAGTTTTTAATCAACAGAATGCCTGTATAAAATTATTCATTTTAAAGAAGTGTTTGATATCTCTGTTGAGTCTGATAGTCTATCATAATTATCGGTTACAATATTGAAATGGTTAACAAATAACTTGTATGTATCATTAATATGCTTGCAATTTAATCCATCTTGCAAATACTTGTTTATATTCGAATATTGTACCCAAAATTTAAGGATAAAGGGTAATATTTTTTAAGTTCAATGAATATCTTGTTAATTAATTAGGGAGAGCCTGTGGAATGTTTTTAGAATTCTAACGTAATAAGTTTCCTGTGTTGTTAATGATTCAGGTTTCATACAATAAGAGATTTGGTGCCACACAGTGATCAAAGAGAGACAAAGCATCCTTTCTTCTTGAGGTAATCCTATGTATATTTGTTGGGTTTTCTTTCTAATTTATGAAATGAACTATATAGGCCCATCAACAATGCAGTATTGCAGAGCACAGTATTGGCCTTGAGTCCATATCTTCATTTGCATGTCTTGGCCAGGTTATTGAATACATTCAATCTTTACAAGAAAAGGTTCGAAAGTATGAGGCAATAGAGCAAAGCTAGAACCAGGAAAGAATGAAAACTATGGTCTAGGATTTATGCAAGGTGGATATTTTTGTTTCTAACTATTATTGAAACATGGATTTGTCATTCTTGGCACTTTAGTTTAGGCCCTAGTGTACAATTTATTGTGTTCATTTTTAGGCTTCCTTTCTTAGAGTCCTCAATTCCAAATTGTCTAGTTGCAACAAAAACATAACTCATTTTGTGTAGTTTGAAATAATATATGTACTGAAGATGTTGATGTCAAAATATATTTGAAATGTGCAGTGTATAAATTTGCGCTAACAAAATTTTGTTTATTCAAGATAGAAAAGCCCGTCCATGGAGAATTGCCTTTGGATGACTGTTGAACAATTGTTAGTGTTGTTTTAGATTCAAAACAAAATAGTGAAGTTGCTGAATCAAACAAGCCCAAAATGTCAAATGCAACAATGCTCGATGAGATTAACACCGTGGCTACAACTGTGCACTCAAATTCATAGAATCCAATGCAGACGAACAAGTCAACTCCACTTATTCCTAGCTGTCAACCATACAGAGAAAAAGAAAATACTGGGGTTTTGAACAAGTCGGTTTCTCTTTCCATGCAATAATCTATGTACTCTCCATTTGGAAGGAATTGGGATACATGAGATTTGAGTAGCACATTGATTGTCTCAAAATATGATTGATGGTTATTTAGATTGAATACCAAACTCAATGAGAAAAATCTGAAACCAAATAGCCTCAGTTTTGGTACTCGGCTTCAATAGAAGATGGACCAATAAAAAATTGCTTCTTGATCTCTAACAAACAAGTCTTGAACCAAGTGAGAAGCTATAAGTTCAAGTAGACTTGCGATCCAGAGAATTACTTACACAATCTGAATTTGTGTAGTCCACCGAGTTGAAATCAATGCTCGTTGTGTAGTGAATCCCAAAATTTTGAGTACCTTGATTGTAGTAGAGAATTGCTTGGCTACTTTCTAGTGCAACCCATCGGACCCACACATGAATCAAGAGACCATGCCCACATGGGTTGCACTAGAAAGTAGCCAAGAAATTCTCTACTACAATCAAGGTACTCAAAATTTTGGGATTCACTACACAACGAGCATTGATTTCAACTCGGTGGACTACACAAATTCAGATTGTGTAAGGAATTTTCTGGATCACAAGTCTACTTCAACTTATAGCTTCTCACTTGGTTCAAGACTTGTTTGTTAGAAAGAAAGAAGCAATTTGTTATTGGTCCATCTTCTATTGAAGCCGAGTACCAAAACTAAGGCTATTTGGTTTCAGAATTTGTTTTTTTTTAAAAACTCAATATTGGTCAAAATTTTGACATCCCTTGGTCAAAATGTCAACTTAGGTCGGTTTACATTTCAACCATTCTATGTTGAAATTTTGCGTCATGGGTTTGGCATCCTGGTCGGATGGGTCAAATAGTTTGACCAAACTTGGTCAAAATATTAACTTTTTCCTGTTTATGTTTCGACAATTGCATGTTGAATATATGCGTCAATTTTGGTCAAACTTTCGACATCTGTAGGTCAAAACATAAACTTATGCCGGTTTACATTTCGACCATTTTGTGTTGAAAGTTTGCATCATGGGTTTGGCATCCTAGTCGGATGGGTCAAACATTTCGACCAATAATATGGACATTTTGACAAATAATATGGACATTTCAAGATGCCAATTTTGACCAAGTTTGCGTAGAAATTTCAACATTAACAAGGATGTGTCAATCTTTCGACCAGGAAAATACCGACAAAGCAATTTGTGGGTCTTTTGACCAATCTGGGTAGATAGTTCGACCAATTTTTGTCGAAAATATGCGCCAATTCTGCTAGTGGAAAAATCTGCACTAAGTTTGTCATTACCACCAAAAATAATGTCATCAACAAAAATAGCAAAAAGTAATAATCCTTCAGGTGTCTCTCTTATGAATAAGTTATAATTTGCTGCTCCTTTCTTGAATCTGATCTTCGTCAAGTAACCATCTAGTCTTTCATACCATGCTCTAGGGGCTTTCTTAATTCCATAGAGGGCTTTCTTTAGTCTGCATACCATGTCAAGTTTGTCTGATAAACTAAATCCTTCAGGATATTCTATGTAGACTTCTTCTTTCAAGTCACCGTTCAAGAATGTTGACTTGACATCCATCTGATATACTTTAAAGTTATTGAATGTTGCATAAGCTAAAAATAATTTTATAACTTCCAATCTTCTCACAGGGGGAAATGTATCAGAGTAATCAATACCTTCCCTCTGTGCATATCCTTTACATACCAGTCTTTCTTTGTTTATTACAACTGTACCATCTTCATTCATTTTATTTCTAAATATCCACTTAGTTCCAATCACATTTTTATCACAAGGTCTAGGGACCAATTCCCATGTGTCATTCTTAATTATTTGATCTAACTCTTCTTTCATTGCTTTCTTCCAATCTGAATCATTACATGCATTTTCAACACTTAAAGGTTCAATTTGTGAAAGTAAACACACCTCTTCATCAACTGTTAAACCTTTTTCTCTAGATCTTGTCATAACTTTACTGCTCTGATCTCCAATGATATATTCTTTTGAATGGTATTTGGATGTGAATTTTGGAACTTTAGGTGTGACATTCTCATCTGTTATCTGTGATTCCTCTTCACTTGGTTCAGGGTCATTGCATGATACATCAATGCTGTCAAACATTTCTTCAATAACTATTTCTTTACTGATAGGTCTTGGTTCATCTTTAATCATAGGTGTATAATCATAGTATCTCTCTTGAATCATAAACTTCTCATCAATCTTCACATGTGTACTTTCAATGATTTTCTTCAATCTTAAGTTAAAACATCTATAAGCTTTGCTTGGATATCTCCTTCAAACATGTATTCTAGATACTTCCATATTGTATAGGCTCTATCTACTTTCTTAATCTCATAAAACTCACTATCAAATAAGGCACTTATAAGGGCTTCTTTGGCAATTGCATTTTGGGTGAATACTTCCTTTTATTTAACAGTAGAATCTTCTTCCACAACCAACGCACTGCAAATGTGTTATCATTTTGTTCTTCTAGTCAAGATAATTCTCTCAATCAAACTTAGGACTCTTTTTTCTAAAGTACACCATCTGATCAACCTTAAGTTGTTAAAATTTCTATCCAAGGCACTTGGCCCTGATACCAATTGTTAGGAATAGTTCCAAGAGATAACTGAGAGGGGGGGGGGTGAATCAGTTATCTACAAGATTCAATTCTTTATCCATTTAAGTATAGGATAACATTAAGCATAAACACAACAAGATAACACAAATTATAACACCACAATTTTGGTTACGAGGAAACCCAAAATAGGAAAAAACCCCGGTGGCAATTAGCACCCATAAAGAACTTCACTAGTGTATAATGATTCTATTAGAAGATCCTACAATCCTATTAGGAGTTGATCTTTACAATGTATTAAGTACACTGACCTGGTCAAAGGTCGGACCCTGTATGGAGTCTTTTACAAATAACCCTATTAGAGGTGAGGACACACTATCTGTGTGCACACTGCTCAAATGATGAAGGCTACAACCTTCTGCACAACAAATATACACTATATCTGATATTTAACTATGAATTATACCTGTTGTCTTGATCAGTTCCAGTGAATTGTATATACTCTCTGCTTCTTCACATAGATCTTCAACTGATGAATGATATAGCTTTATTAGCCCAATACATCAAACATTCTGCTCAGCTACTTTCTCCACTTTCTCACACATGTCGATCACAAATGATCTGCTATAAGTATCCTCCTCCAAAGATATGATCAAGTCGGCTTGTAGGAAACTCTTCAAAAACTTCTTCATCGAAAAAACTAAGCATGCAACACAAATAGAACCGCGCAACTCAAGATGAGTAGACGCGTCGCTTCACACAGTCGACTCCACCAAATTTACTCAAACTTCACTCTCTAGATGAAACACATTAAGCGCTCTTAACCAAACATTCTGAAATCATAAATAAACACAAATCCAAACATGCATATCCAAATGATAGGCCCAACTGAAGAAACAATAAAAATACTGTCATCTCTTAATAAACAATCTCCTGAAATTGTAACTGGAAAATAGATCATCATAACTCAACTTCAACTGCACAACTGAATCTGCATCTATGAGCATAGCATAATGAATATGGTTACAACATAAAAATAAAAGTGCAAGGATCCAACATATCCAAACTGAGAATTACATACAGGACACTACTGCATACTATATGTTGTGATCAATGACAAACATACAGTCAACCACTGGCTCAAAGGAAAATCTCCAACACATTCTACCACCACCATTGCTGCCTTCACCATCTACCACTTGTGTTTCCCCAAGCGGGATAATAGTTTGCATAGGGAGGCTAGTTCTTTGGTAGGTGATCGCTCTAGTTCTCGTCACACCCATTCATAGACTTATATCAGTAGTCTTTTTAGTCATGGAGTGTAATTTGATCCATTAAGTTTCATAGAAGCTTCAAGTATTCTAGAGTGGGACAACACTATGGAAGATGAGTATTATTCTTTGATGAAAAATCAGATTTGATATTTTATGCCTTTTCCTAAGGGAATTAATTTGGTTCAATGTGAGTGGGTGTATTATACCAATTTTGTATTTAATGGTTCTATTGATAGGCACAAGGCACATATTGTGGCTAAGGGTTTCCCATAACTTGAGGGTATTGACAACTTTTAGACCTTTGCATCCATAGTCGCGATGAACTCTGTTTGTCTTGACTTATCCCTTGTTATTTCATAGATGGTTAGAGTATTAGATGGATGTGAAGAGTCCCTTCTTGTATAGTTATCTTCATGAATAGATCTATCTGGATCAACCTCCACATTTTGTGTAGGACTCTTCACTTGTTTGCAAACTTAGATGTTCACTCTATGGCCTCAAACAAGCCCCTAGGGCTTCGTATGAGAAGATGGACAATTTTTTTCTTGCATCTAGTTGCTCACATTTTTATTCACACCATACGATTTATATTATAAATCATATAGATTATATTGTGATGCTTGTCTTGTATGTTGAGGATCTTCTACTTACAAACAATTCATCATCCATGCCTTGATAATAGAATGTATCATGCCTTGATAATGGAAATCCTCATTTAAATGTGATCAAATATATTGATGCAATTGTTGAAGACAATTATTCAATTGTGTATTGTCATTTATGTTACACATGTATTTACACTTATATAGTGATGTTACACAAATGTCTACATTGAGACTGAGCAAAGTTGGTGAACAAAATGAGTTATTTAGTGTTGACTGAGTTCAGTCAGGCATTGAAGGAAGTTCAGTGTTGACTGAGTCACTTAGGTATTTCAGTCTTGGTTGGGCATTCAGTGGCAACCGAATAATAGTGATTTATATTCTATAATTAATTGGTTATATGAGGCCGATTGAATTGTGATTTATTAATAGAAGTATATTCAAGCCGACTTGACAGGGCTTACCATATAAATAAAAGGTCAATTTTGGATTGAATGTGTGTAAGCTGATAGAAAGAAGAGAAAGAAGAAGTGTGGAATTATGTGATTTGAAGAGTGAAGGTGAAATCAGATAGGATTCTGATTTAGTACTGATCACTCAGAGCTAAAATAGAATATATGATCAGCAAGGATCTAGTTATAATCAAAATAGAGATCTGAATCAGCAAAGACAATTGCTTACACATACAGGTCAATTCATTGTTACTTTCTAACAATTGTAGTAGTGATCTAAAATCTCTTAATAGAGTAGACTTAATAGTCTTTTTGTAAATCCTCTCACAAGGTTGCATTTCTATGTTGAAGTGTTGAAGATCTCTAAAAAGGCCACTCCTCACGGGGTGATTAAATCCTTTAATAAGGTCACACCTAATAGTGTGTTATTGTAACCTTTAACAGGGTTGGCTCCTAACATGTCTCACTTCAGAAGAGTGACAAATAGTAACTAGTTACATTGGTGGTTTTTCCCATATTGGGTTTCCACGTTAAATATTGGTGTCACTTGTGTATATGTTATTTGTTTCATGATTTATGTTTATGTACTTAAATCTTTAAAGAATAATTACATTGGATATTATAAAGATTAATTTGATACTCAAGTTACAGAAGAATATCTTAATTAACTGAGTAACAGTGTTAAAGTATTTAAGACATCTAAGGGACAAAGGATTTTTTTTTGAGTAATAGATTCACCCCTCCCCTCTCAGTTACTTATCTCATTTCCAAAAATTGGTATCAGAGATTCAAGTGCTTTTAGAGAAGGTTTCAAGGTCTAAGCTAAAGATCAGATATGTCTTACAGAAGGGAGATCCCTAAGCTAAACAAAGACAATTTCCTAGCATGGTAGGAGATGATGAAGCTACATCTATCTACTATTAGTGATGCTGGTCTCCAATTTTTGGAGAGAAAATATGTGGAACCAACAGGGACTATGACTGTGGAACAAATGATGGAACAAAAGCATCACAGCATAATGATGATTGACATAGCTTCTTCACTTAGCTACTTGGAATTTGATGAATTCAAGGACTGCCCTACAATGTATGATATGTGGAATAAATTATAGGACACTCATGGAGGAGATGCAAATATAAGAAGAGCCAAAGCAGAAAGTCTAAGAGGATAATTTGACTAGATGAAAATGAAAGAAGGAGAAGACATTACATGATACAATGGAAGAATCAAGAAGATTGTGAGGGCCATCAGAGTTGCAGGAGGAATAATTAAAGATACAATAGTGGTCAGCAAGGTACTAAGAACTTTACTTCCTATATATGCTATTAGATTTTCAGCTATTCAAGAGATGAGGTACAATAAAGATATAACTCTGGATACTTTAGTGGGAAGGCTTACAACTTTTGAGCTAGAACACTTTGACAATTACTGTCCTAGCTCTAAAAATCTTGAGGCTGCATTCAAAGAGAAATTGAACCTTGGTAAGAAGGATAGATACTCAAAAGGGAAGCAGATTGAAAGTGACAGTGATGATGAATTTGATGATGAAGATCTTGACATCATTGAAGCACTACTTGCAAGAAGAGCTGCAAAAGGAAAATACAGAGGAAAGATACCATTGATTTGTTTCTCATGTAATGAGGTTGGCCACATTGCTACAAAGTGTCCGGACAAAGAAGACAAAGATGAGAAAAAGTTTAACAAATTCAAGGGTAAGAAAAATTTCAAGAACTACGAAAGCTACAAGGATAAAGGTAAGAAGTCTTGTCATATTGCTAAAGATTCTGACAGTGATGAAGAAGAAGAAATGGTTTATATTGTTGTTAAGGATGAGTCAGACAAAGAAGATGAAAAAACAACACTTTTCTCACACATCAATAAAAATGACACATGGATATTTGATAGTGGTTGTTCTTATCACATGACTGGTGATAAGACAAAGTTTTAACATCTTGAATACTATGATGGTGGGAGTGCCAGTTTTGGGAATGATGAACCTTGCCCTGTAAGAGGAAAAGCTTGCATTGTTCTGACAGAAGGAATCAAATGTGATAATTCTTATTGGGTTGAAGGATTGAAGAGAAATCTACTCAGTGTAGCATAATTGAACAACATTGGCTTCAAGGTGGAATTCAGGAATGGTAAGGCCAAGCTTCTAGATGGTAAAGGAAACCTAGTCAGAACTGGCAGACAAACAAAAGGTTATCTATTCTATCTTGATCTCACTGAAGTTTCATGCTTTATTGGACAAGTAGAAGAAAGAAGGTTATGGTATAAAAGGTTGTGTCATGTAAACTTTGATAATCTGGTAAACATAAGAAAGAACAATAGAGTCATAGGTATTCCTATTTTAAGAAACCCGAGTTAGCAATATGCAAACAATGTCAAATCAGAAAGATGAGCAAGACTAGTTTCAAAAGAAAGAATTACAATACTGATGAAGTCTTGGAATTGGTACATACTGATCTATGTTGACCAATTGGAACAACAAGCTATACTGGAGAGAAGTATTTTATTCTATTTGGTAATGATCATTCCAGAATGATGACTGTCATGTTTCTCAGAGAAAAATCAGAAGCTTTTCAGAAATTCAAGTGGTATCTTGCAAGAGTAGAAAAGGAAACAAGAAAGAAACTAAAATGCCTAAGATCTGACAGAGGAAGAGAATTCATTTCTAATGAGTTTAATGAATTCTATAATGGGAAAGGAATGAAAAGATAGGTATCTACCCCTGGCACACCACAACAAAATGGAATAGCAGAGAGAAGAAATAGATCCATCATGGATTGTGCTAGAACTCTAATGATTGAAAAGAATGTTGCTACCAAATACTGGAAGGAGGCCATCAACACTACAATGTTCACCCTGAACCGAGTTCAACTGAAGAAAGGTAGTAACAAGATACCTTTTGAATTATGGTATGGCTATAAACCTAATGTTCATTATTTCAAAGTATTTAGAAGTAGATGCTACATCTTGAAAGAAGCTAGAAATGGAAAACTAGATGCAAAAAGTGATGAAGGAATATTCCTAGGTTACTCATGTAAAAGCAAAGCATACACATGTCTAAATCTTACTACTCATAAAGTCATAGAAAGTGTACATGTCAAGATTGATGAATTTGTAGAAATATGTGAAGAGAAGAGCAGTAAAGAGCCTAAAGACTACATGAACTTTGTGTATTATGAACCTGATAGTATACCTATGAATTGAGCAATGGTGATGGGACAATATAACTGTCGACCACTAAATTTACTAGCACAAACTGTGCAACCCAAGTTGCAAAATGTATAACCCGAGCTGCTGGTAGAAGAGACTGAGTCACAGATAGAGGAAATTGAGTCACAAGGAGAGGGAACTGAGTCACAGATGGAGGAACCTGAGTCACAGACAAAGGGATTTGAGTCACAGACGGTGGAACCTGAGCATCAGACAGAGGAACAAGAAATAATGTTTGATAATGACAGACCTAGTGGATCAAGTCCACAACCTAGAATAAAAGATCCAGTACTTTTAAGATATATTAAAAGGCATAATGCACCTGAGCAGATAACTGGAGATTAGATAGGTGTAATGACAAGGAAGAAAATCAAAGGTACATGCTTACTAAGTGAATTTGAACCTAGAACTATTAAAGATCCATTGAATGATGAAAGTTGGATAGAAGCAATGAATGAAGAAATTGAGCAGATTGAGAAGAACAAGACTTGGACTCTTGTGCCTAGGCCAAAGGACAAGAATGTGATTGGAACCAAGTGGGTTCTTAGAAATAAGATGAATGAAAATGGTAAAGTTTCTAGAAACAAGGCCAAACTAGTTTGTAAAGGATATGCTCAAGAAGAGGGTATTGACTATGGAGAATTTTTTTCTCCTGTTGCAAGACTTGAAGGAGTCAGAAATCTTCTGGCATATGCTGCACATAAAGGATACAAAGTATATCAAATGGATGTGAAATATACAATGCAAAAAGCATTGTATGGAATAAATCAAGCGCCCAAAGCCTGGTATGAAAGATTGTATAGCTATCTAATAAGAATTGGATTTCAGAAATAACAGTATCCTGTACATCAAAGAAGGACCACATAACAAAATACTATTAGCAGAGATATTTGTTGATGACATATTATTCACTATTTATGATGACCTATGCAAATCACTCTCTGTAGCTATGAGTAAATAATTTGAGATGTCTATGTTTGGTGAGATCAAATTCTTTGTTGGATTACAAGTACATCAAATAAAGGATGGTATCTACATTACTCAATCAAAATATGTCAAGGAGATACTTAAGAAATTTGGTATGGAAGATTCTAAACCCGTTGGAACACCCATGTGTACCAGACAAAAATTGTCTAAAGATGATGATTCAAAAGAGGTAGTGTAGACACCCTAAAATGGACAGGCTTGCAACTTTACATTAAAAACACTAATTTTCATCTATTAATTAATGGTTTCTTAATCATTAATTAATCATCTATTTTCTTCTAAATTCATTTCCCAAATCATCTAATCCAATTCTCAACATTAATTAAATAATTAATTTTATTTAATTAATTAAGCTTTAATTGATTAAATTACCATTATTTAATTAATTAAACTCAATTTCCTAAAGTTTAAATCAAATATTTAAACTTACTAATTATATTCTTCCAATTAAATTAATTTCAATTAAATTAATTTAATTTCATCAAATAAAGCAATTATTAATTAAAAAGAATTCAATTATCTCACATGTTGAAAACAA
>MU227454.1:1747366-1808535 GCA_018584345.1 Thuja plicata | reverse complement strand
ATCCTATATAATAAACCCTTCATAACCATTTGAAGGATCCAGGATTTCAAGCATACAAGCGCCATTACTCTGTCAGCATTCAGGCCATCCTGCGATCACACACACTTTGCAATTATCAACATCTCGATGCTTCTCAAGTCATAGACGCTGCTCAGCCAATACTGAGCATCAAGAACATCGTTATTGAAGGAGTAGAGAGAGACAATAGAAGCTTCAAGCTTCGAAAGGGTTTGCATTCATTTGTCTTCCTTTTCATTGTTTGTACATTTTATTTCTCGCGTTTCAATCATTCGTTTAGTAGTTATTGCGTAATAGATTTGCATTCAATTGTGAACCTTGGCTACTAACCCCTGCCCTTGGAAAGCTGTGGGAAACTGGAGAGAGAGGCGTACAGGTAGATCAGGCCAACTACATATCCATGATTAGAAAATTGTAATATGTTGTTTGCACCCGACCTGATATTGCATTGGCAGTTGGTATTGTTGCAATATTTTTAGCTAATCCCAGAGATAATCACCTAATGGCAATCAAAAGAATTTTGAGATATCTGAAGGGTACTGAAGATTATGGTTTATGGTATAAGAAAGGTGAAAAATTTGATTTAAGGGCATTCACTGATGTTGATTGGGCTAGAAGTGTAGATGATAGGAAAAGCACTAGTGGTGGAGCTTTCTTTCTTGGAAAGAGGTTAGTATCATGGACTAGCAAGAAAAAAAATTGCATCTCTCAGTCTACAGTAGAGGTAGAATATGTTACTGTAGCAGTGAAATTTTCAAACATCATATGGATCAACCAGTTGTTATCAGGAATGAAGGAAGAAGTAAAAGAGTCAATTATTATCTACTGTGACAACACCAATGCCATTAACATTTCAAATAATCTTGTGATGCACACCAAAACCAAGCATATAGCAATAAAGTATCATTTTTTGAGGGAATTGTTACAGAATAAAGAAGTAAGGTTGGAATATGTGAATACCAAAGAACAAGTTGTAGATATATTCACAAACATTTACCTAAGGATGCATTCTTGTATCTTAGAGGAAAGCTAGGGGTGCTTCCCCTAACTGAAGCTCATTAAAATATAGTTTAGTGATGCATCAACCCAAGCGACAATGAAGATCTATCAGTTGATGTAGGTACATCAGAGCACATTGCAGATGAATTTGTATATTTAGGTACATTACAATTACAAAGTTAAATAGTGCTGATTATTGATATTTGTGGAGATGGTGTCTTTGGCATCTGTTTTCAAAGAGGGAGAGTTTTGTATAATACAGTAAGAGGGAGATTCTGATGTTAGAGGAAGATTTTGGATGAGAATAAGGATGAAGCTAAAGACATTAATAATTTATTTTATTGCTCTATAATTCTTTGTATTATGACATGTTGTGTTGCCATCAATGCCAAAGAGGGAGATTGTTGAAGACAATTATTCAATTGTGTATTGTCATTGATGTTACACATGTATTTACACTTATATAGCGATGTTACACAAATGTCTACATTCAGACCGAGCACAAATGGTGAAAATAATGAGTTATTTAGTGTGGACCGAGTTCAGTCAGGCATTGAAGGAAGTTTAGTGTTGACCGAGTTACTCAGGCATTTCAGTCTTGGTCAGGCATTCAGTGGCAGCCGACTACCAGTGATTTATATTCTATAATTAATTGGTTATATGAGAGCGACTGAATTATGATTTATTGTTAGAAGTATATTCAAGCTGACTTGATAGGGCTTACCATATAAATGAAAGGTCAAGTTTGGATTGAATGTGCGTAAGGTGATAGCAAGAAGAGAAAGAAGAAGTGTGCAATTATGTGATATGAAGAGTGAAGGCAAAGTCAGACATGATTCTTATTGAGTACTAATCACTCAGATTTGCAATAGAACATCTGATCAGCAAGGATCTAGTTATAATCAGAACAAAGATCTAAATCAGCAAAGACAATTTCTTACACATACAAGTCAATTCATTGTTACTTTCTAACAATTGTAGCAGTGATCTAAAATCTCTTAATAGAGTAGACTTAACAGTCTTATTGTAAATCCGCTCACAAGGTAGCATTTATATGTTGAAGTGTTGAAAGCCTCTAACAAGGCCACTTTGTTGGAATAGTCCCAAAGGATAATTGAGAGAGGGGGGGGGGGTGAATCAGTTATCATATAATTTAATTATTTTCTTTTATTAACTCTATAATACAATAAAGTAAATGAACATTCAGATAACACAATAGACAACTCCACAATTTGGTTACGGGGAAACCAAATGGTAGAAACCCTAGTGGGAATTAGCACCCACAATGAATTATACTTGTTTATAATAATCCCTTTTAGAAGATCTTGTAACAGGAATCACTGTCCAAAATCTCACTGCTTCAATGGTGAAGGCTACAACCTTCTGTAGAAAATATATGCACTATATCTGATGATGAAATGTAGAGTAGACCTGTTGTCTTGATCAGTTCCAATGCATTATAATCTTTCACTTCTTCTTCACATAGATCCTTGATGAATGAAACACAACTGATATTCTGCTCTGTACTTTTTCTGTCTCTTGTCTTCTCATTCACACCTAGCATTCCACAAATGAACTACTATAAGTATCTTCCTCAAAGTATGAGATCATGGGACCTATTGGGAAACTCGTCATAACATCCTTGTCAGCTTAACTAACCACGCAAGCATAATTACAACCGCACAATATAAACTTAATAGACACGACGCTTCACAAAGTTGGCCTCACCAAATTAACTCTAACATTGCAATCTTGTTGAAACACGTTTGGCACCTTTAGATAACTATCTTCAACACATAATTAAACTTGAATATACACATGCATATCTTGAAGATAGGCGCAACTCAAGAACCAATGCAATACGTAGGCTCTGTACAGACAAACTCCAGAAGCTGTAACTGCCATTAACAGAATTACACAACACAACTAAAAATTTATATCTGAGTCTGCGTTTATGAACAAAACATAAAAAACATGTCTACAACATGAATATAACTATGCAAGGCTTAATAGCATCATTCTGATAAGTACATATAGAACACTGTTGTATATTATATGTTGTCATCAATGACAAACATACAATCAACTAGTTGTCAGAAGTAAATCTCCAACACACTCCTCATAGGGTGATTAAATCCTTTAACAAGGTCACACCTAACAGCGTGTTATTGTAACCTTTAACAGGGTTGGCTCCTAATAGGGCTCACTTCAGAAGAGTGATGAATAGTAACTAGTTACATTGGTGGTTTTCCCCATATTCAGTTTCAACGTTAAATCTTGGTTTCACTTGTGTATATGTTATTTGTTTCATGCTTTATGTTTCTTCACTTAAATTTCTAAAGTATAATTGCATTGGATGTTATAAAGATTACTTTGACACTTGAGTTACAGAAGAATATCTTAATTAACCGAGTAACAGTGTTAACATATTTAAGACATCTAAGGGACAAAGGATTTGTTTTTGAGTAAGTGATTCACCCCTCCCCTCTCAGTTACTTATCTCATTTCCAATAGCAATAGCTTTGACTTAACACAAATATTCAAAAGGACATCATGAAAGACAAAACATTATGTGATTGATGGTGTTGTTTGCAACAATACTTGATTACGGAGAAGACTTGGATGAATGTAGATGTATCTCCTTCCTTGATAGACAATTATTTTGTTAGGCCTTGATTTCTTGGACTTGAATGTGAATGTTTGATGATCTTGATCATGGTTACTAAAATAAGGAGAGATAGGGTGTTTACATACCTCTCACAAAATCTTAGGGATTAAAACACAAACAAGATGACTTTAGATCCAAATATCCCACTAATCCATTAAGACAAGAGCTTGGATCCAAGTTGCGCTTGATCCCTGAGGAACAAAATGCTTTGGGTATTATGTTCCTACCAATTAGAGCTTATATCAAGGCCATAGGTCTTGGAGAATAAGGGAATGAAATATTATAGAGGACAACTGGCTCAAAGATCGGGGTAGGACATGAAAACCAAATGGTAAGATAGGGCCTAGGTGATGAAATTAATTATGTAATTGAAGGAAATAAAAAGGAGTACATTTAGAAATAAGGGCCTACCTCGATTTTAAAAAAGATTGAAATGAGAAAGGAGCTATATTTGAATTCAGGTGTCCATTAAGGGCCATATGAAGTCCTATTATTAAAATACACTAAGCTGGGTGCTAAATAATCACAAAATTATACACAAATTAGGTCTTTAATATTTATGATAGTACATTTCGCCCCCACTTTAGCTGGAGTATGAGACAACCTCATGCTCACAACAAAGGAAATGAGAGAGAGATAGATGAGAAAGAGAGAAAAATAAGATAGAAAATAATCATGGGAAAACTACGTAGAGGTAAGACATCACTAAGTTTAAGGACACTAGCCCCCAAATAAAGGATCTTAGCTCATACATCCATGTGCAAGGACACATAAAATAAAGACAATAGCTTAAAGATAACCAAGATTCCAAGTCAATTAGTTGAAGATACCTTGATGAAATTAATATCTCAACCACTAGTATCATGCTCAAAAAGCTATTGCAAGATCACAAGTCATCACATTAAAAGGGAAAGATCACACACCAATGATGAACAACATTAGATGATCTAACCCCCTAGAAAATCTATGAGAGTATGGAAAGAAGAGAGAGGAAATATGAATCCAAAAATTTAACAAGTTGTGTTATGCTAGGTGAGTCATGGAAGAAGAAGACAAGGAAATAGTGGAAAGGCTAGGAAAGCTATGTTATGCTAGTTCCACTCATCCTAAAGAGAGAGAAAAAGGAGAATTGATGGTCTAGAAAGCCATGAGATGCTAGTCAATTCTACCTTGAAAAAATTGTGCATGAGGCAGCTTACAAAATTTGTGCATGGGGAAACTTAGGGGATCAATCTTATGGAAATCATAGTATGTGTGGATTCATAAAAGCGGTCAGTCAAAGGACAAATAATAAATGTATAATGTAAAAGGAGGTCATATGTATTCCCCCTCCTTAGGATGGCAACATAGGACTATGGTGGCATCATAAGGAAAAGATAACAAGAATACCAACTTCAAACAAGGAGATATCCTTAAATCAACAATGTATAGAAAAATCCATAACAAAGAGTGAAAAATTTTGTTAGCCAATGAATAGATAATCGTGAAAGGATATCTGCAAGTGGGAAAAGACCCCTGAAAGGAAGAGACCTTTTTTGCAAGATATCAACCTTCAAGAGGAGTCATTGTAAAAATACAACATCTTCAATAGAAAGAGAGGGAGGAGAACAAGAATGCACCTTTTTAGCCTCCTACTACTAGGTGAAAAAGAGATTCTTGATGAAAGATAACACACTCTAAGCCCCCAAGTAAGGGTATTGTTTCAGGATCTAGACACGTGATTTCCAAAGAAAGAAAAAGGTTGTAACTCAAGGTGTAAATCTCTTCAAAAATAGAAGATCCTTACACAAACAAACAATCTCCATGCAAGAAAGGATGTCATCTGACAAAAAAATACCACATAACCAAGAGAAAGTGAATCCTTAAAAATGAATAAGACATTGATAAATAAAACTTTGTTCCCCAAGGGTATTTTAGCCTTAGGAGGCATGATCCAAACACACACTTGGTGACTCTACAGAAAATATCCACTGGTTTCAAGAGATCAAGTGCTGGTATTTTTCAAACCATTTTTTATATTCAAATTTATAGCTTATTACATGAATAGAAATGTCACATTATTGTGGGCAGCAAGAATACATGCCTCTATATTATGAAAGAAATGACCATGAAGTTTCTAGTCAGCCATATCATTTTCAGGGTGCTACCAATTTTGTTGAAAATGATTTTGCAAGTGCTAATTATCAACATGTGTTCACTTGTTTGTGAGCCTCTCATTCCTATGCAAGTCTTGTATAAAATGGATTTTAATGGAATTAGAGATCAGGTTATGGCTCTCAGTCAAAGGATTGTTGACCTTGATGTAGGCTTAAAGGGAGATCCATCTCTACCCTTACATAAAGATGAGTTCAGATATCAAGAGTTACAACTCCTTTTGGGGGGTTGGACTTCCCAGATTCAAGTAAATAAAGAGCAACAAGGATTTGATATGCAGATAGAGGATTCAGCCTATCGAATCTTTCAAATGTACATGCTGATATGGAGTTTGAAATACTCCGTGGATACAAAAACAATAAAGCAGCATATGCAGACTCAAGCAAAGGAATAGTTTGATGCTAAACAAAGACAATATGATCGAGTCCTTGCTGATAAGCTGGAAGCATAGAAAAAAGTTCATGAGAAAGAGTTGGAAGAACATAAAGAATTGATAAAGGTCATGTTTCCTATAGGTGTAAAAAGTGAGGAAAATTCCCAAACAAAATTAACAGCTCATGAGGAATTTCATGACAAAGAGCTACGTGAGCACAAGGAGAAAATAAAGCTCCTGATTGATACAACAATTAAGTATAGAGAGGCTGGTAAAATTCACTATGAAGAGGCCCAAAAGTATAAGAGAAAAGTTGAGCAAGAGGTTATATCTAAGCCTCATACCCTTGCTGATCAAAACAATGAAATGATGGCAGATGTGTTTGATGAGCTACCTAAGTTTGTTGAAGAAGACAACGTACCTAAACAAACACCATTATCAACTTCTGGCCAAGTAGATGAAGAACTAAAGCCTATCCTCATGCAAGAGCATGAAGAAGATGCTGAAAATCAGGGGGTAGAAATACCAGTCCTAGGACAACAAGAGGAATTTCAAGTTTTTGATGTTTTGATCATGCATAACAACAATAACAAGGTAAATATAAATCCTCTTCCATGCAATATTGAAAGTTATGATGATGAGGATGACTTTTGGGATGGTCTTGAATTATTTATGGTAGAATTAGATGACTGTGATCCATCTCCTCATAAGGAAAATTAGGTACAACAAGCTGTTGCACAAATAACATGTACTAGTTCTCATGAATTTCCTTCATCTTCTAGTAGCAAAGTGTTAGCAGAATTGATAAAATATCATGAGAAAGCCTAAAAGTGAATTAGATGGGATGCTAGTCAAGGAGGGAAGCATTCAAGAGGAATCTCAAAGGTCTTATTTGGAGGCCAATTCAATGGGCATGATGCAAGAGATTTCAATTTCTGATTATCAAATCATTGATTCATTGCCTCATCCTATTTTCCCTCATAAATTAGATACAACTGATCATGAAATTGATACAATGGTTCAAGAGATACTCAACAGAGTTGAGCCTATCAGTATAAAGCCAAAGTTTATCATCTCTACAGGCTGCCGAATCAGGCATCTTTCCAGAATAGAGCTTGTGCCTGAGTGTTTAGTCATTGATGAGCAGATCCAACATGTTTATTCATCTCAAATCTTCATTGATATTGATCAAATTCAAGAGGTATGTAATCTAGTCTATAATTTGCAAGATATGCTACAGGAGTTTTAATTTTCAGTCATATTGTATATCTTTTCAGTTGCCCATATGCATGTGTCTCATCCGTTGTTGGTGAGAAAAGGAAGCTAATTCAATCAATCTGTCAATGGATGTATCTGAGGGTCTTTGGAGGATTGATTAACTTAGAGTAGATTAGAAGTTTTTCAGTTTCAGTTTGTTTTCTCCAAGTGCTGGGCACAATAGTTTCAATTTTCAGTCAGTAGTTAAAAGTTAGTACTTCTAATATCACAATGGTCAAATCAAGAAGGTACACACCATACATAATCAAGAAACCCCTTGGGATTCTCGGTTATAAATAATTCATAACTCAATGATGTGATAATGGTGAGAAGAGAAGGTGTTTTTTAGATAGTTTGCTTTGCAGTTTTAAAGGTTAGAATGAAGAGAAACGACAAGATCAATCACATGATATATGCATGAACATCATACCCATCACATAAGACATGGATAAATTCTACTATCTCATATCATAAGCATCATGCCCAAACATATATTGTGCAACCAAGGTTGTTGTTCAAGCTCATTCTGCCTTTGACTTTTGTTGTTTTTAGATAGTTTATTTTTTCTCTAAGTGCGATCAACACAAGTTTCAGTTTTCAGTTTGCAATTGGTGTTTAGTTTAAGAAGGCTCAATTGTTTATAAGGTTGAAGACTTTGGCCCAATGGATAAGCAAAAGGAAACTAGTTTGATTTAGTTCAGAAGGAAAACACCCCTGAGAGGTTGCCAAAAAATGTTACCATTTTAGTTTGCACACTAAATTGGTAAGTTGATATTACTTTGGCATTGAATTGTGGATTGGATAGTTGTTTTCCTAAGTTGTAGAATTGCTTGGATACAAAAAATGAAGTACACAATGCAGAATGAAAATTATAAAAATTAAAGGATTGCATAAAGGTACACCTTTTCAACATTTTTTATTCCTAAAAATGAAAATGAGATACATTGCCATTGCATTCATATTACCAGATTATATACTCTAAGTATTGATCATGCTCAAATTTGCAAATTCATAGTTGATCATTACATTGTGCATTCAAACTAAATGTAGTAAACAAGTGCTCCTTCAAGGTTACATATTTCATATTGAGAACTTAGAGGACATATGCAATTAAGAAAGTGAGAGAGAGGCATGATGAGGTTTAGGGGTCCATGCATTGCCTTTAAGAGGTCTTCTACATTTTGGAGCTGATTGGTTGCATTATCTACGTCTTCATGTCCTTGGCCTTGTCTCTATTTGTCTTGCGTCCTAGGTCTTCTATTGGTCTTGTATCCTACATCATGGAAGAAAATATGTTGGATCCAAATTGGATCTAAGCGATACGTGAAAACCTAAAAGCATCATACATCAATAAAACTTCTAGAATTGCATAGTTACCAATAACATCAATGCAATAGAAATATATGCATATACATTAACAAGATAATAGCATCAAAGATACATAACTTTATGAAATCCTTCACTACATCTGAAAAATGCAATGAAGAAGAGAACCATGATTGGTCATATTATCCCAGATTACTATAGTTTGTGGGTGATCATCACTCTGATTATCTAGATACTATATGAATCCATAGCAATGTAGCTATCTATTATCCCCTTTTCCCTAACAAAGTTTCATGAAAATAGTATTATCTTGCAAAAGTGAAATAGCTGTGGCAATTAAATGTTCAAACTTGCTGAAAATAGATAATAGATGTAATATAGTTTATGAGTGTCATGAGCCCGTGCTCAAACCTCATTATCATGTGAAAGTGTTCAACATGTGCTAGCAATAAGAGCAATCAAAACTATAGTGTATGACAAAATTTGTGCATAAATATGACATATTTTTCACAAGTATGCAGATTCCGGATGGTGACACAATTAAAACAATACAAGACATTAAAAGAATGTTGTTATTTTACAAAAACATGGTATCTAATGTAGTTTGAAAAGCAAGGAAATAACAGTGCCTTCAATGGTAAAGAAATGAACAAAGATAAAAGTGTTATCAAATGTAAATCATCAAATTGCAATGCATTTTATATAGAATAAAATGACAGTGTTGTTTGGAGATAAAATGCTGCATATAATTTTGAGCCTCCTTCTATTCAAATGAAATATGCATATATAGAATAAAAGGGGTAATCAGTGTTACTATTTTAAGTTATAAAAAAAAGAAGAGAATGATCACATGCAAGAGGAGGGTAGACAACTGTATTATCCATGTATAATGTGCATGTCCATAACGATCAACTGACAGTGCATTTTCAAGAGGAGAGGGGTAACATCAATGCTGTTATAAAGAGATTCTAGGTCATAGCATTTATCATCAAATGAGATATGCATGAACAAAGAACTGATCAAATAACAGAGTGCCTAATAAAAAAATGGAAGGTTCAAATAAAAGTATGTAATCCAAAATATATATACATATATATAACAGAATTGTGCATATAGAATGGAGAATATGCATTTTCAAAGGTTGAGCCCTCTGTTTCGTAGTGTTTCTCATGGGAGTCATGAGCCCGTGCTTGAACCCCATGAGTAACTCTTTCAGTGAATATAATAATTGTGTGTAAATTTAATGTTTGTCACTATTTTGCAAGAAGAGACTGTGTAATGAAAAGCTGAAGTTTGAGTAAAATTCAGACATTATATAGATGCATTAACAGTTTGAGCTCTGTCTCAGATAGTGGGTGTTCAAGCACAAAGGAGTCCAGGGAAACAACATACAACCAAAGAAGGAAGACATTCAATGGAGGATTTGACAAGGAGTTTGAGCTGAGCTCTCAGTTACAATAGTGGTGGATAGTTCCAGATATTTTAATGGTGCCAAAGATAGTTCAAGTCATAGGCTCAACAACTGGAGTTACATCACGAGCATTTACAAGTATGATGGCCACTATCAACGAAAGAAAAATTTGTTCATAGAAGATAACAATAAATAACCCATATCAAATGTGAAGAGACAAAAAGATTTTACTTAAGTTTTTTTTCAAAAGCTTGTGCTCCAGATCTCCATAAGCCGCAGTCATGGATGGAAGGAAAAAACCCACACATCACAAAAAGACAACTCTAGAGAAGAGCCTGCAGTATTGAAGGTGATTGAGCTCTCTATTTGTAAATAGTACATGCACTCTAGTGCTAAGGAGAGACCGAGTTCAAACTATAGTGGAGGCCAAATTCATGTGGAGAGCCCAAGTTCAAGCAAAATGCATGGACAACGCCATATTCATGGAATTTTTAAACTAAAAAATTAGCCCAATTTTAACTCAAAGAAGCCAAAAAATTGCCATATTTTATGGCATGGAACTCAAGATACAGTGGAGGCCACGAGGATGTAGAGAGACTGAGCTCTTCTCACTCAAAATGTCACAGACAATGAAGAGGCCAAGTTCAACTAAAGGTGGCATCAAACTCCAGTTCAAAACATATTCCAAATACCGAGCTAGCCAAAGAAGATGCATGATAAAGCTCCAGTGTTTGCTACATGTAGTGTCCCAAAAGGAAAAGACAACTATAGTCTCAATGAAGAGCCTGAGCCCTTTACAAAACAAGCACTTCCAATTGTAGTTTGAGCTACATGCTCAAAATGTATTAGCTCATGTTCATAGCCAAGAGGTGAAGATAAAACTATAGATACCATCTCAGATGCATCAATGGTCAACTCCAAATTACCACAGAAAGCCAAATAACCATACCATAACCACAAGCATGGCGGCACCAAATAGCTAGAAAACCCTAACCTCTTTCTCCAAAATGCATATTTACATAAATGAAGTGCAAAATATTATGCCTTTCCATGTTTGGATAAAATTTGGAGTCCACAGTATAGAGGGAGTTAAGGCTCTGTTAAACTGCAGTACACGACAACCTTACTCCAAGTGCCATGATAGCCTCCCCAAATGCCACGACAATGATGGATATTTTTTGAAATTGGTCATGTTGACCATAGTCATAAGGTGTTGAGTTTGGTGGGTTGTCACTCATGCTATGAGTTAGGGTTTTAGATGGTTGGGGTTGCATCTTAGGGTATGCTTTATGTTATATTTTGGATGTTTTAATATATGTTTTGATATATATTAAGATATATTGTAAATAAATATAAATCAAAGGCATCAACATTAGGAGAGCTAAATTTAGGGCTAGATTTTAGGCATCAGTCATGCCTTATATTTAGGGATTTAGGCTATCTTGGAGATCTTTTTGGAGGCTATATTTTGGGCATCATTTAGGCCTTAAATTTAGGGTTATCTATCTGTTAAGGAGAAACTTTTTGAGGGAGTTTCCTTTTTGGAATTGGCCTTGAAGGGATATATAATTGGACCTCTTTATCAGTTTGAGGGTTCATAATTTGGGGAATAAGAGGTATTAGTGAGCATATTGTTCCTTTGCACCTTTTTCTTGTATTTTGCAACCATCATTTCATGTTTGATACAAATTATGCTCAAGTAAATGCATGTATTCCTTGGCATTTTTGTACCCTTTCATGTAACTATTCTATAGATTTTTAGGCTAATAGAACTTGCTCCATTATTCATAGATTATTTTTTGAGTTTTTCTATCAATCCTTTCAAGTTTCTGCATTTAAGTGTAAAGTTATTACATTATAGATTAGTGAATTAATGTACTTCCTATTCTAAATTGTGAAGTACAAATCTTTTGTAGAATTAGCATGTTTGTTGGTGGAGTTGTTTCTATTAGTGGTGCAAACCTAGTATTGGAATTTAAGTCAGCCTATGCATTGAATAGTGAATGTTATTGCAGAAATATTTTAGTGGATGTCATTTGGATGTTACTTCAAAAATATAAGAAGTCTGAATCCATTTGGTGTATCACCCTTTTAGTTAGTTTACTCATTTTCAGTTATCCTTCTCCCTTTTCCCAAAACCATAAAAATCAGTATTAGGTGATATTCCAAATCAAATAAGAACCGACCTAGAATCTGGAGATCTGTTCTCTATCTAATCAAGGAGAATGTTTCCATGTTTCAACATGATAGCTAGGTTTTACATCAAGCTATAGGAGCAATCCTAATTAACAACATTTTTTGGCACACCCGGTGGGACCCAACTGTTTCACAGTTTGGTTGAAGCTTCATTATTATTGTTGTTATGGTGTGAACAACAACATTTCAGCCTTTGGAGGCAGGATCCAAACACACACTTGGCGACTCTGCAAAAAAGATCCACTAGTTTCAAGAGATCAAGTGCTGGTATTTTTCAAACCATTTTTTATATTCAAATTTCCAGCTTATTACATGAATAGAAATGTCACATTATTATGGGAAGCAAGAATACCCGCCTCTATATTATGAAAGAAATGACCATGAAGTTTCTAGTCAGCCATATTGTTTTGAGGGTGCTACCAATTTTGTTCAAAATGATTTTGCAAGTGCTGATTATCAGCATGTTTCGCCTGTTTGTGAGCCTCTCATTCCTGTGCAGGTCTTGTTTAATATGGATTTTAATGGAATTAGATATTAGGTTATAGCTCTCAGTCAAAGGCTTGTTGACCTCGATGTAGGCTTGAAGGGAGATCCATCTCTACCTTTACATAAATATGAGTTCAGATACCGAGAGTTACAACTCTTTTTTGGGGGTTGGGCTGCCCAGATTCAGGTAAATAAAGAGCAACAAGGATTTGATATGCAGATAGAGGATTCAATCTACCAAATATTTCAAATGTACATGTTGATATGGAGCTTTAAATGCTCTAAGGATTCAACAACAATAAAGCAACATATGGGGACTCAAGCAAAGGAGCAGTTTGATGCTAAAAAGAGACAATATGATTGAGTCCCTGCTGATAAGCTGGAAGCACAGAAGAAAATTCATGAGAAAGAGTTAGAAGAACATAAATAATTGATAAAGGTCATGTTTTCTATAGGTTTAAAAAGTGAGGAAAATTCCCAAACAAAATTAACAGCTCATGAGGAATTTCATGACAAAGAGCTACGTGAGCACAAGGAGAAAATAAAGCTCCTGATTGATACAATAATTAAGTATAGAGAGGCCAGTAAAATTCACTATGAAGAGACCCAAAAGTATAAGAGAAAAGTTGAGCAATAGGTTGTATCTAAGCCTCATACCCTTGTTGATCAAAACAATGAAATGATGGCAGATGTGTTTGATGAGCTGCCTAAGTTTGTTGAAGAAGACATCGTACTTGAACAAACACCATTATCAACTTCTGGCCAAGTAGATTAAGAATTGAAGCCTATCCTCATGCAAGAGCATGAAGAAGATGTTGAAAATTAGGGGGTAGAAACACCAGTCCCAGGACAACAAGAGGAAGTTCAAGTTTTTGATGTTTTGATCATGCATAACAACAACAAGGTAAATACAAATCCTCTTCCATGCAATAATGAAAGTTATGATGACGAGGCTGAATTTTCATATGATCTTGAATTATTTATGGTAGAATGAGATGACTGTCATCCATCTCCTCATAAGGAAAATTAGGTACAGCAAGCTGTTGCACAGATAATATGTACTAATTATCATGAATTTCCTTCATCTTCTAGTAGCAAAGTGTTAGCAGAATTGATAAACATCATGCGAAAGAGCCTAAGAGTGAATTGGATGGGATGCTAGTCAAGGAGGGTATCATTCAGGAGGAATATCAAAGGTCTTATTTGGAGGCCAATTCAATGGGCATGATGCAAGAGATTTCAATTTCTGATTATCAAATCATTGATTCATTTCCTCGGCCTATTTTTCCTCATAAATCAGATACAACTGATCATGAAATTGATACAATGGTTCAAGAGATACTCAATAGAGTTGAGCCTATCAATATAAAGCCATAGTTTATCATCTCTATGGGCTGTTTAATCAAGAATCTTTCCAAAAAAGATATTGTGCCTGAGTTTTTAGTCATTGATGAACAGATCCATCATGTTTATTTACCTCAAATCTATATTGATATTGATCAAATTCAAGAGGCATGTAATTTAGTCTATAATTTGCAAGATATGCTACAGGAGTTTCAATTTTCAGTCATATTGTATATCTTTTCAGTTGCCCATATGCATGCATCTCATCCGTTGTTGGTGAGAAAAGGAAGCTACTTCAATCAATCTGTTAATGAATGTATCTGAGGGTCTTCAGATGATTGATTAGCTTAGAGTAGATGAGAATTTTTCCAGTTTCAGTTTATTTTCTCCAAGTGCTGGGCACAGTAGTTTCAGTTTTTAGTCAGTAGTTAGCAATTAGTACTTCTAATCTCACAATGGTCAAATCAAGAAGGTACACACCATGCATAATCAAGAAACCCCTTGGGATTCTCGGTTATAAATAATGCATAACTCAATGATGTGATCATGGTGAGAAGAGAAGGTGTTTTTTAGATAGTTTGCTTTGCATTTTTAAAGGTTAGAATGAAGAGAAATAGCAAGATCAATCACATGATATATGCATGAACATTATACCCATCACATAGGACATGGATAAATTCTAGTGTCTCATATCATAAGCATCATGCCCAAACACATATTGTGAAACGTGTGTGTTCCAACAGGTATGGATGTATCTCAATATAGAAAGGATCTTTAAATCTTTCTCGGTTAAGAGAATTTTTGAATCAATGGTTAAACTGAAACAATATGATACGTTCACATATACAACTTATACTTGAAATTTTTTAGATCTATTGTAATCTCATAAATCTAATATGATAAATATGTCTCTGTTAATACCTTTTCTCCACTTTAGTTCTGCTCAGTGATGTTGTGCTTTGTTGCTCGGTGTCTAGAGAAAAATTTAGCTCTTTCTTCAGCTTGATTGATCAGGACTGTATGAATTTGCTCTTCATCACTTTCTCTTCAACATCCTCTTTTCATTTATTTACCCAATCAATTCATAATAAATTAAGTTGTCTCTTTTATAGACATGATATCACCATTTTTAGGTTCTTGATTTTCTTGATCTTGGCGTGATCCACAATTCTCACCAATTAGATTTAAAGAAAAATTCCCATTTTATCTTGCAGAGATCTTGTTGTCGACTGGACAAAACAACTTTAAATCCTTTACTTATCTGTGGCTTTATCCTATTGACAAAAATAAAGATAACTACCCGTTAAGTCCATATTTAGCTTTGCCAGCTAGATATTTTTTCATTTCTGAACTCAAGTTAATTTCGGTGTTTTATCTCTTTGATAGCTTCGGTCAACACTCCAGTTCTCCTCTAGCTTCTCCGTCGGTTTACACTATGTTTCTAGCCATCGGTTATGCTTGTGATTCTACTCGTCGGTAATGATCATCAATGTTCTTTCTTGGGCATCACTGTGACTTGACTTTTGGTGATCTCTGTCCATCAGGTTCCACTGATCATCGATGTTTGAAGTCACATAGCAAATGCTTGTCTTTTATGCATTACTGAAAGCATAATATTTATCTCTCTGACTCTATGAAGTCTTTGACACTTTGATTATAACCGATTAGATTATATCAAGTTGACATCAATGAAAATACAATCCATTTACTGATTTAATGTCTTGCATTATCCTTCTACATTTCGGTGATCAACTTAACATCTTCAAACATTCAACCAGTTACATGTCATCAGTCTCTCCCTTTAGCATTGATGGCATCATACTACATTATCATACCATACTATCACTAATATAATATGAAATATAACAGTTTCATCAAGCTTTCCTAATGTAACTATTACAAATGTCTGGCTCTTGGTAAGCTCAAAAATAGCTTAGATTTGTTTCATGCATAATGATTGTCTTAAATATTTAATCCATTTACTGGATAGATGTATCATCTGATATCTCTATTCTGATATGTGCTCTGCCATGATTGTTCCTCTTCTTGATAATATCTTTTTCCTTTGACAACAATTTTTCTCTTTGTCTGAACTCTCTCCCTTTGTTACTTCTCTCCGTTAGATGGATATTTCATATGTAATCAATTTCTCTCCCTTAGAATATTGATTAAATTATTTTTTTACTTCTCTCCCTTTGTTACTTCTCTCCGTTAGATGAATATTTCATAGATAATATTTCCCTTTATCATATCTCTCCCTTTATGATAATGGAATAATTTCTCCCTGATGATAATGAGATAATCTCTCCCTTTGACAACAATGCCAAAAAAACATCTATATCATGTTCCATCCCTTTACATAATATATATTCCTTGAATTTCCCTATCCATCAACAATAAAATGTCTCTGGTTTTCAGTGCATATTTGTACCTTGTTGTGTACAGATGTATCTGTTGCTTTCTATTTTAATGTTTGCATCAACATGACCGATCTTCAAATTTGGTATAGGCTGATGCAACCTCCTAGTCAGCTTCTGACCCATAGACAAGGGTTGGACCCCTAGTCTCTGTCTCAGGTACTCAAATGTATCCTTTGGTAATGGCTTGGTGAATATGTCAGCTAATTATTCCTTGGATTGAACATATTCCAGTGTCACTTCCTTTGCTTGCACTTGTTCTATTAGATAGTGATACTTGATAGCAATATGCTTAGTCTTAGCATGCATGACTAGATTCTTAGCAATTTTAATTGCACTGGTATTATCACAATAGATAATTACTGGTTCAAGAATCTTCATATTCATACCTTCCAACAATTATTTGATCCATGCAATATTGGAGCAATTTTCAGCAACAACTACATACTCTTCTTCTACAATAGACTGAGAGATGCATCCTTGCTTCTTGCTGATCCATGTGACAAGTCTGTCACCCATGAAGAATGCTCCTCCAGTTGTGCTCTTTCGGTCATCAATGTTTCCAGTCCAATCAACATCTATATAGACTTGTAACTCAAAATTTCCTTCTCTTTTGTACCATAAGCCATAGTCCTCGGTCTTCTTCAGATATCTCAGAATTCTCTTGACAGTAGTCATATGTGATTCTTTGAGATTAGCAGAGAATATTGCAACTATTCCAACTGCATGTGCTATTTCTGGTCTGGTATGAACAACATACATTAGTTTTCCAATCATTGATCTATGTAAGGTCCAATATTCCTCATTGGATTTGTCTTCTTTTGTTAGCTTACATCTGGTAGCCATAGGTGTTCCAACTAGTTTGGAATCTTCCATCTTGAATATCTTTAGCACTTCCTTGATGTATTTGGACTGAGTGATATATATACCTGCATCTTGTTGAATAATTTGTAGACCAAAAAATAACTTTATCTCTCCAAAAATAGACATTTCAAATTCCTTTCTCATTTCATTAGCAAAGGATTTGCATAACAATTCATTTCTCCCAAAAATGATATCATCGACAAAAAATTCAGCAATCAGGATATTACCATCAGTATCTTCTTTTAAGTACAGATTGCTATTTTCACTTGTTCTAAATTTTTTTATGCTAATGAGATATGAGTGAAGTATTTCATACCAGGCTCTTGATGCTTATTTTAATCAATACAAGGCTTTATGTAGTCTACATACCAAGTTTCTCTTGTCTGTATCAACAAACCCTTTCTCCAGTCTACATACCTCTTCTTCCAGTATTCCATTTAAGAATGCAGATTTGACATCCATTTGGTATACCTTGACTCCTTTAAATGCAACATAAGCAAGTAAGATTCTAACTCCCTCTAGTCTAGCTACGGGTGCAAAGGTTTCTCCATAATCAATACCTTCTTATTGTGCATATTCCTTGCATACTAACCTTGGTTTGTTTCTTGTGAATTCTCCATTCTCATTCAACTTGTTTCTGAATATCTATTTGGTATCGATGACATTCTTGTCATCTGGTCTCTATACTAGTATCCATGTACTATTCTTCTCAATCTATTCTATTTCCTCATTCATAGGACTGACCCATTCTTCATTCTCAAGTGCAGTGTTAAGAGATTTAGGCTCAAATCACAATGTAAACATCTGGTGTTTAGTGACTTACTTCTTATTCTTGTTCCAGCCTTCTTGTCTCCTATGATTTGATTCTGTGGATGATGTCTTCTGACATACTTGGCAAGTTTTGGTTCAGCTCTGTCTTCATCATTCTAATAATCTTCTTCACCTTCTTTCTCATCTCCATTGTTCAAAACATCATTTTGAGGATTTTTGTGAATTTGGTAATTGCAGCGTGATGCTCGGGTGTAATGATCTGTTGCTCGGGAGAGATACATTGTTGCTTGGGTAGAGTGTCAATTTATGTATAAATAAACCTGTTGTATTTCTCTAGTTCCTTTTTTCTTTCCTTATCATTATTTTTTGCAAATTCATCTATTTTCACATTTGCTCTTTCAATGATTTTGTTAGATGACTTGTCAAGACATTTATAAGCCTTGCTTTTGGTTGAGTACCCTAGAAAGATACCTTTATCACTTTTGGAGTCAAGTTTTCCATTTCTATCATCTTTCAAAATATAACATTGACTACCAAAGATTCTGAAGTAACTTACATTGGGTGTATGACCATACCAAAGCTCATAGGGTGTCTTCTTTGTGTCCTTCTTCAATTGTACTCTGTTTAATTTGTATACAATAGTACTGACAGCCTCCCTCTAGAAATTTTGAGTGATGCTTTTCTCAATCATCAATGTTCTTGCATAGTCAATGATTGATCTGTTTCTCCTTTCAACAATTCCATTTTGCTATGGTGTTCTCAGTGCAGAAACCTATCTTTTAATTCCATACTCATTGCAATAGTTAGTGAATTCTTCTGAAGTAAATTCCCCTCCTTTATCTAACCTTAAGCATTTTAATTTCTTTTCACTTTGTTTTTCTACCATTTCTTTGTACCATTTAAACATCTTAAATGCTTCTTATTTATCTTTTAAGAACATTACTGTCATCATTCTAGAATAATCACCAAGAAAGAGAATAAAATACCTATCTCCATAGTAGCTCTTTGTCCTCATGGGTCCACATAGATCTGTATGGACTAATTCTACAATTTCATTAGATGTTGGGTTTTACTCTTGAAATTAGAATTTTTGATCTTACCTTTTTGACAAATTTTTCACATGATATACTCGGGCTTAGTCAAGCTTGGTAAGCCTCTGGCATTCCTTTTGTTTCTTATCTTTATCATGTGGTCAAAGTTCACATGACACAATATTTTGTGCCACAATCATATGTCTTTGTTTCTTGCCATTAAACAAGTGGTGTTAGTGTCATCAAGATAGAAAAAGGTTACCTTTTGCCTGCTCACCGGTTCCAATCAACCTTCCTAATTCATTGAAGATCTTGCCTTCTTATTTTCAAATGCTACTCCATGACCTGAATTTTTCAGCTGTGAAACACTTAACAAATTATAATTGAGTCCTTTTACCCAGTCATAATTTTCACATTTTATTAGGTTATTCAACATTATGGTTCCTTTACCTTCAACTGGACAAGGTGTATCATTACCCATTCTCACTGAACCACCATTATAGTATTCAAAAGTCTCAAACTTTTGTTTATAACTAGTTATATGGTGAGTGCAACCACTATCTATGATCCATACATCATTTTTACTAAGTTTAGATATGAGTACAGTTTGTACATACCTTTCTTCATCTTCATCTGAATCATCCTTCATGGCTACAAATACCATCTCAATATCTTCTTATGATTTGGTGTCAGTGTCATCAACTCATTCTCAGCTAGGTAATAGGCTTTCTTTCCTTTGTCCTTGTAGTCTCAGGTATCTCTTTTGTCAAATTGTCAGTTGCTTTAGTAATATCTGTTATCACCTTTATCAAACTTCTTCTCATAGGATCTATCATTTCCTCTGTCACCTTTTCTTCTATTTGGACATCTTGCAGCAAAGTGTCCAACCTCTTTATAATTGAAACATACAAGTGGTAATTTACCTTTGCCTCTCTGCAATATTTTGGCCATTAGTGCTTCAATCTCATCAAGTCCTTAATCCTCATTATCACTGTCACTATCATTTCTAACAGTATGTCTATGACTTGAGTTACTTATCTTTAAAGAAGATTTGAATGCAGATTCTATAGATGGTAAGACACTATTATCAAATTTATTCATCTCAAATGAAATCAGTCTACCAATCAGACTATCTAGAGTAACTGTATTGTTTGCAACTACTCTCATATCTTGAATAGCAGAAACTCTAATAGCATATACAGGCAATAAGGTTCTTAATATTTTACTTACCACTGTCTCCTCTTCAAGTACACCTCCAAATCCTCGGATAGAATTGACTACCTCTTTGATTTTGTAGCTATACTGGTGATATTTTCTCCTTCTTTCATCCTTAGGTCATCAAACCTCTCTCTTAGGCTTTCTGCCTTTTCTCTTAGTACATTAGCATCTCCTCCATGTACTAGCTTCAACTTATCCCACATTTTCTTTGCAGAGGTACAATTTTTTACATCTTCAAACTCAACATCAAAGAGTGATGATGCAAGTTCTATCGTCATGCAGTTATGCTCATGCTTTACTCTTAATTTTTCAAGAGTGTGAGGTCATGTAGGCAACACATATTCAGTATCTAAGTATTGAAAAATATCATTTCTAGTGTCTTTATTCAACTTGGGCACATCTTGTCTGTTCATCTTATGGTCTTTTCTTGAGTTGTTAAACTCCCTTTCTAAGCACACAAGATCTGATACCAATTGTTAGTTATAACTGATAGGGGGGGGGGGGGGGAANGGGGGGGGGGGGGTGAATTAGTGGCCTAAAAAATATTCCAATAATCAACCCAAAAACTTAGTACCACAATATTAAGCCTCTAGTTATCTTCATTCCTATAAGATGAATGCCTCCAAATACAATTATCAAATTACCACTGCTCGAAATGCTTTGTTAATCCTTATATTGTATGTTTACCGAACAACAGTCTGTTAATTTACTGAAAGAACATAAATTATCTAGAGTATATCGATCAATCCAGTTAAGCTATGTGTAATGAAAAACACTAAAGTAATGAATCATAAACATATTGACACATGGATTTTTAATGTGGAAGCCCTGTTAAGGGAAAAACCACTTGGGACCGGTAACCCAAAATTTTCACTCTTCTGGAGTGAGCTTGGTGAAGAGCCAACCCTATTAAAGGTTACAAACAGACTGTTAGGTGTGACCTTGTTAGAGGATTTAAAATTTTAGTCTTTCACTTGATATTGAGCATCTCTATGCTACCTTCCTTGATTGAACACTCACTTGGCCTGTCAATAGGTATCTGGCATCTCATGCTATCTTCATGATCAAAATTTTTGATACTCCTGTGGATGTATCTCAATATAGAAAGGATCTTTAAATCCTGCTCGATTAAGAGACTTTTTGAATCAATGGTTAAACTAAAACAGTATGATCTGTTCACATATACAACTTATACTTGAAGATTTTCAGATCTATTGTAATCTCATAAAACTAATCTGATCAATATATCTCTGTTAATACCTTACCTCCACTTTAGTTTTTCTCGATGATGCTGTGCTCTATTGCTTGGTGTCCGCAGAAAACTTTAGTTCTTTCCACAGCTTGATTGATCAGGACTATATGAATTTTATCTTCATCATTTTCTCTTCAACATCCTCTTTTCATTCATTTAGTACCAACTCAATTTGTAATGAATTAAGTTGTCTCTTTTATAGACATGATATCACCATTTTTAGGTTTTTTATTTTCTTGACCTTGGCATGATCCACAATTCTCGCCAATCAGATTTAAAGAAAAACTGTTGTTTTATCTCATAAAGATCTTCTTTCCAACTAGACAAAACAACTTTAAATCCTTTACTTATCTTTGGCTTTATCCTGTCGATGAAAACAAAGATAACTACCAGTTAAGTCCATATTTAGCTCTGCCAACTAGATATTTGTCGTTTCTAAACTCAAGTTAATTTCGGTGTTTTAACTCTTTGATAGCTTCGGTCAACACTCCAGTTATCCTCAGGCTTCTCCGTTGGTTTACACTATGTTTCTACCCATTGTTGATGCTTGTGATTCTTCTCGTCGGTAATGCTCATCGGTGTTCTTGCTCGGGCATCACTATGAATTGAATTTCGGTGATCTCTGTCCATTGGGTTCCATTGACCGTCGGTGTTTGAAGTCATATAGTGAATGCTTGTCTTTTATGCATGACTGAAAGCATAATCTTTATCTCTCTGATTCTCTAAAGTCTTTGACACTTTGATTATAACCGATTAGATTATATCAAGTTGACATCAATGAAAATACAATCCATTAACTGATTTAATGTCTTGCATTATCCTTCTGCATTTCGGTGATCAACTTAACATCTTCAAACATTCAATCAATTACATGTCATCATTGATATCATTTTAATTTGTAAAATTCATATTGACATTAAGAAATAAATCAATATAACATAAAAAAATATAAGACATTCTTTCCTACCGCTGCCCACACCCAATGGAGGTGTAATTTTTTTTTTTAATAAAAAATAAAATTTAAACTCTAACCTTCCTTTATATATATATATATATATATATATATATATATATATATATGAGATTGAAATTTGTAGACGTGAGATTGAAATTTATATTGATAAACAAATATTCCATAGAATACAGAGAAAAATAAAAGGGAAACGTAAGTCGTGCAAATTATGTAAATAAGCAAACCTTCTCTATTTTCCCATTCATTCTAGATGAATATTTTGGATTGAGTACAACACCAAATAAGCTAGGAATGCTTTGAAAGATTGAATTTGTAACTGCATGTGTCACAAAAAAACTATTTGTAGGAAAATGTTTCTACTATTTTAGTCAATGGACGACACGATCTGAATGCAGTCACCATCAATATGTTAGTGTATAGATTTGTACATACAATAAATGATGTACCTTAAAAAAATATTCAAGAAGATTTTAATTGCATATTTTGTCTAAGGTTTCAATGGTGAAATTTAAAGTGGTTAATGTAAATCATGTGAGATCATAGATTGGGAAGAGAATTAGCGGGTTTCAGAAGAATATATTATAATAATATTTTTGTTCAATTAATTTGTGGGATTCGATTTTATCCATTTTCAAAATGAGATAGAAATTGATTTCTAACACTTCAATATCTTGTGAAAGAGATATGGTTGTCAATTGTACATGTATTTATATCATATAGGAGAAATTCCCATGATAATATTTATGGGTATCAAAATTAGTTGATAGATAATACAATTCTTAGAGATGTTTGAATTAAATTGTGGTCACCATCTTAACAATACAAAAAAAATTTGGTGTATATTTTGTCTAATTATCTAATTATACTACAAAGTGAGTTATAATATTAATGTTTCAAGCGGCAACGTAATTCAATATTTCGAACAACAAGATTTAAATGGTAAAAATTAGATTAGGTGACATGATAGATTTGGAATAGAAATGTGGTTTTTAGAAGAAAATGTCAATATAATGATTTTATTCAATTAATTTGAGGGATTCAATAATATAATTTTAAAATGTGATAGAAGATGATTTGAATCACAACACTCAACCTCTCATGAAGGAGTTAAGGTTATCCATATCTCTACAATTTTCAATTCTGCATGTAGTTATATTATGTTGATCAAAATTTGATTTAATTGATTAATTTTTTATTTATATTATCATAAATATAGATGTATTTTCACCTCTAGAGCTTCATTCATATCTTTAATTTAGTCAAAAATATAATTTAGGAGACAAGAATTCATTCTATCTACAATATATAAAGAATTAAAATTAAAATGATTCTACCAATTAAAATAAAAGAAATAATCTAATAAAATAGATATAACTTGAAAATGCATGCCCTAAAAATTTAGATCATAGTATTGATTATTTATCATTTTAACTTGTAATAAATAATGTGATCAAATTAGGTTGTATGGAAAATAGAATTAAAAGTAAATTTTGTTAGATTTGCTCGTTAGAACTTGAGTCTTGAGGCCTATGAATATTTGCTTTTATATACTCTTATTATTATGCGATGAGAGGACAAATCTTCTTTTTACATAAATTGTGAAAGACCAATGAAGTGTTTGTTCAAAGTTGAATTACCTACAGTTTCCATGATTGAGTCCTTTTGATTAAAATACCGGTTTAAATTATCTAAAAGATAATTTAAATTTACTAGAAAATATGTCATATGTGGTATTCCATTCAATAGAAATTAAATTAATTAAGAATTAGAAATTTTTGAGACTTTAAAATTGACTTTTGATTTATTTTATTTAAGTTATTTTCATTTTAATTTTATCCTAGATGCCTTTTTGAAAAAAAAGCTTTTTATTTGAAAATGGAGCTCATTATTCTTACCTAGTTTTTATGAGATTGGAAATTTTCTCTCCAATCCTCATTGGAGAAATTTTATTTTTGTTTACTTGGGGAGATTGTGTTGCCACAATTTTGTGGGCATTGATTCATTGGTTACAAGCCAGGATTGCTTTGTATTGTAGGTAATTTTGTTGGCTTTCGCAGAGTGTGCTTTTTTTCCTCTCCATTTTGGTTTTTCTCCCCTCTTTAGGAAACCTTGTTCCTCTCTTGTTCTTTGAATTTAGCATCTCTAGTTTTTTTCTTTTTTCTATGTGGGATAATATTATTTAAAGTTATTATTTTGGAGTTTAGATAGAAACTCATAAAAGAACAGATTCCATAAAAAAAGTGGGAATTAAAAGGCTGTGAAGGGTTATGATGGATGCCTTCCTGTGCAAGAAAAACTAGTGATTCATGGGACCATCCTTATGGTCTTTGAAGAACAATGGGAAAAAGGAATATACAACTAGTGGGAATGGAAGGGCTAAGATCACTGGAGGGAATGGATGGAACCTCGGTCCAAACAAACATAAAAAAAACTTCAAACAGCTACCTAGACATTCTCTTCGATCACAAGAGACACAGTTTAGATGGAGCCAGAAGCAAAATTGGGAAAGTTCTCGGCAGCATCGAAGGCCATCAAAATGATGGAGATCTTCTCCTCTCAATCTGAACTCTATACCAATATTTCCAACCACCAAAGATGGAAGGTCGTTTAACCCTCCGCTGCCAAAGAAGTCCTGGTCCAATCTGCATTGGGACATTCACAAAAAAAGATTGGAAATATTCAGGAACAATAAGATTCAGATGGAAAATGGAGCATTCAAAAGATACCACTAACCTCAGATGCATCTTAATCCGTGGACTCCAACTGGGAATTCATCTCTAAGGTCAAAAACCACCTCTCAAATCATTAATATGAGATGGAGACCTGTTAATAGCCTATAAGAAAACACAAGACATTATCAATAGGATTTGGCCATCCTGACTGAAATAGGATAGATTACAGATAGACCTATAAGCCTGATGGAGATCACTAAGTCAACATCTACGCATGGTCATCCTCTGCTTATCTTGGAGGATGTCACCATCACCTTTTCTTTAGATTTTTTGGCTCAAAAAAGTAGCTTTCTGAGTCAACAGGATTTCATATGCAAATTTTGGAACACAAAGGTCCTTCTCCCATAGTTTTCCACTTGGGCCTATGCTCATTGGAGCAACATTCTCAGAATAGAAGTGATCGATGATGAACTCGGGTACTTCTTGGTTATCTTCAAGGATAAGATTAGCAGAGATATCACTTTCAAGGTTAAAACATGGTTCTACAACAACTAAGGGCTTCACATGCAACATTGGACTCCTAAATTTGTTAGATCTACAAATTTCGTCAAGTTCATTCCAATGTGGATTAGCTTAAAAAATCTCCCTATTGAATGCAAACATTCAAAAATCCTACAAATTATTGCAAGTAAATTGGGCATATACCTCAAACATAAGAACAATTGTAATTCAGCCTCAACCTTTCTGTGCCTTTTTATGAATCTATCTAAAGAGCTGCCAAGATCCTTAAAGATTATTTCAAAATATGGTACGTGGATCCAGTCTATTTCATATGATATAAAACATTTTTTTGCTAAAGAATGGCTAACTTCTGAGATGTGTTCGATGGATAAAAACTTAGATTGGGATCCACATGTTAATATCTTGCCTACTAGGAAGGCTGATTGCAATAGGACTCCTTTGGAAAAATACTCCAATGATAGATTTATTCCCAGAAGTAGGGATTTTGGATTGTTCTAATGTTACTTTGAAAGCCTCAGAGGAAGAAACTCATAAGAAAGCCTTGGAACCTTTTCTTCAGTTCCTTTTCTAGAGAATCCAAGAGTGGATGAATCAATATGGAAGAACATCCCCTCGCCTCTTGACAATGGAAAATAGTCAAGCTGCATACCCATTTGAAAGCTAAAACTAGCAGGGGACTGAATTGTTGGTGCTGGATGGAGGGAAATGCAATAGTGGCTTTCTCCAAAAGACACATCTAATGAAATTATATACTAGTAAGCCTTTGTCATCCATTCCTAGAATTCTGAGGTGGGGCTCAACATCTTTAGTTGTGGACAACAAATATATGAACATTGGACCTGTTTTCAATTAGAAGATGGTCAAGAAACTATTTCTAAACTGGTTCAGAGAAGTCCAAGCGGAAATGATATCTCAAATCACGGATCAAGTAGTGGAAGAGAAGGATATTCCAGAGGTCAGGGGTGACAACAATGGTTTACTAGAGGCTAAAATGGAAAACACACCCTTGGTAAACCCCTACATGGACGATGTTCCTTCCTCATTTCCCATGGAAATGCCAGAGGAAGATATTTTACAGACCAAGATCAAGGACTTATGGACCTCTGTGAAGGCTCAGAGGAGCTCTGACTCTAACAAAGACAAGAAACATGAGGTTGAAGATATTAGAAATGGTGGAAGTCCTTCCTCTCCATTGAAATTTTATCCTAATTTAGATCCTCCCATTTATAACATGGGATGTAGGAAATTTTCCTGAATTAGAGCTAAAGAATTAAGAGAATTGAAAGGAGAGATTATTGACACCGTCAAGCTTTCTGATTCTGAAAAGAAGTCTAGAGGCAGGCCCAAAATTAAGGGAGGGATTATACCATTGTCACCTGTGGCCAAAAAAACAAAGGAGAAGAAGTTTGGGAATAAAAGGGGCCTCTCACACAGTTTTGAGAAGGAAAGAAAGGTACATGAGTCAGCTTCAGTAGATAAAGGCAGTCAATCTCCCATTTCTCCCAGAATTCAAGCAATCTACGATCTCTTTGGCAGTATTCAACATGATGATTCAGGTATGGAGAACAATTCCTTTTCCTTTGTTGAAAGATTACTAGAAGCAGATTATGTTGAAGAGGAAGATAGATGGAGCAATATAGAAGGTTTGGTATATTACAAGGATAATTTCATATTGGTTTCCCAAGAAGTATCTAGGGTGGACAAGGAATTAGGTGGAGTTTCTTCTATAGATATGGTTTCTAGTGTTCCTCCACAAACTCTTGGTATTCAAAAATATTATACCAATAGTGAAACTTCTGATTGCGAGACAGTCAAAAAGAAGAACAAAGGAAGAAAATCCATGGTCTCGCTAAGACCGGAGGACGGTGAGGATCCAAAACAAGCCAAAATCACTGATTATTTGAACGTAGGGAAGGGGAAGTTCCTTCCCAAATCACAATGAAGGTCCTCTCCTAGAATGTTAGGGGTCTCAATTCCCCTAACAAGTAGTGAATAGTTAAACACTGCATCCTTCTGGCCAAATTGAATTTAGTTCTTCTACAGGAAACAAAAATGAATATAGACCAACTCTCCTCCTTTGCCAAAACACTTGGGGACTGGTCTGTGGAGGGATTTGATCCTGTGGGCTCTTCTAGGGGTATTGCAATACTACATAATCCAAGGAATGCCAGATATATCAGCAAAGACAAAAACTAGAATTGGATGGGTGGGGAAGTTTGGAGTTTAGCATCTAATCTTCAATTTTATATAGTGAATGTTTATGAACTGAATCTGAGAAGGATAAAAAAGAAAGTTTGGATTGAATTGAGTGAAAATTTTATGGAACACATTAATTAAAACATAGTAATTGAAGGGGATTTTAATGCCATTGTTCATCCCTCAGATAAATTGGGTGGTTCTCAAAGGGATTCCCAATCTCAATCTGACTTCAAAGAGTGGCTTCAAGAAGAAATGTTGATGGAAATTGAGTTGGAGAATAGAAAATTCACCTGAAACAACAAAAGGTTGGGCCCAAGTAACATAGCAAAGAAGTTAGATAGATTCTTCTTCAAAGGGGATCTTACTTTGTTTCCTTTTGATCTAAAAGCTTCTATCTCCCCAACCTCTGGATCAGATCATTTCCCCATCCAATTGGAAATCCTTGGAGAGCATAAAACAATACATTGTCCCTTCAAATTTGAAAACATGTGGATGAAAGATGACCATTTTTTGAATCTAACTATAGAATGGTGGAAGGAATGCAGAATTAAAGGCTCTAAGCTATTATGCTTTGTTTCAAAACTAAAATACATTAAACAAAATTTACTCTCTTGGAATAGAACTAATTTCAATAACATTTTTGAATCCAAGGTGGAAGTGGAAGGTAGGATTAAGGATCTCCATGACACCATTATTCAATTAGGGATGAATAAGGAGAGATATGATCTAGAAAAGGATCTTCTCAGGGCTCATGAAGACATCTTAACCACGGAAGAAACTTTTTGGAAGAAAAAATCTAGAGAGCACTGGTTAGAGGCAGGGGACAAAAACACTAAATGTTTTCACAATAGTACTAAACAAAGGTGTAAAATTAATAGGATCCACCAAATCAACATAGAGAATGACACTCTCATTCAAGATCAGATTGAGATTCAAAAGGCAATTGCCAAGTTCTACTCAAAATTATTAAATCACTCTGATGTCTCCCATCTTGCAGAATAGGAAGATTTGCTCAGGGACATTCCTAAACTCATCTCAGAAGCAGATAATTATTTTCTCACTACTAAATTCTCTGAGGAGGAAATACTAAAAACTCTCTCTCAAATGGCCCTGGATAAAGCTCCTGGACTGGATGGATTCCCTCCTTTCTTTTTTTTGCACTGCTGCCACATTTTTGGTAAGGAACTCACGGATGCTTTGGAAGGAGGTTGTGCTTCAGGTAGATTATTAACTGAAATCAATAACACTTTCATAGCCTTGATTCCTATGAAATAAAATTCCTTCTACATGGATGAATTCATACCTATTTCTTTATTTAATACCTTATATAAAATCTTGTCTAAAGCTCTAGCCAATAGGCTAAAATTGGTGTTGAGTAAGATTATTGGTGAGGAACAAACATGCTTTGTTCTAGGTAGGTCAATTCTTGATGGTATCATTATTGCATAAGAAACCATTCATTCAATTTAATGTAATAAACATCCCAGTATGATTATCAAATTAGAAATCAAGAAGGCCTATGACAAATTCAATTGGAAATTCCTTGCTAAATGTATGGAGAGGTTCGGCTTCTCAAAAGCCTAGATAAATCTCATTTATTTCTATATCTCTACTCCAAATTTTCAATTCTGGTAAATGGTTCTCCTGTTGGGTTTTTTGAAGGATCTAATGGGGTCAGGAAAGGTGATCCCTTTTCCCCCTTTCTATTCATTATCATGGCAGATTCCTTTGGTCATAGATTAATTAGTCTTCAAAATCAAGGAGCTATATAGGGGGTGGAAATTACATCTTTGGTCTAGGCTGTTACTCATCAACAATTTATGGATGTTATTCTCCTTTTTGGAAATGGAAACTTTAGAGAGGATACAATGTTGAAGGATACCTTAGACAAGTATGCCTTGGCTTTGGGCCAAGTGGCCAATAAAGAAAAGTCAACTATTTTTTTTCTAAACACTAGAAAGAAGACCCAACAAAATATAAGTAAAATATTCAAATATAAGATTGGATCCTTCCCATGCATTTAACTCAGAATTCTTATTGATAAAGTTATAAGAAATTAAAATGCATGGAAATCAGTTGGAGAGAAATTGGACAGGAAGATAGATTCTTGGAAAGAAAAATGGCTTTCATGGGCAGGGATGGTGGTCCTCATTAAAGAAACTCTGGCAGCTATCCCCATTTATCTCTTGTCTTGTCTCCCCCCCGTCAGGTAGCTACTTGGACATTGTTAAAATAATGAGGAAATTTTTTTGGCAAGGAAATGATACCAAGAGAAAATTCACTTTGATCTCATGGGATAAGATCTGTAATCCAGTGGTGGAAGGAGGCACTGGAATTAAAAATTTGTAGTGGAAAAATTAGGCTCTTGGAGCAAAACTATATTGGAAAATATTAAAGGAAAAGAATCTCAAGTGGGTCAAAATTCTCAGAGGCAAATATTTTCACCATTTAGAGGATGAACAGGTAATCAGAACTTCTAACCTTCCTCGAGGTTCTCTAATTTGGAACTTTATCACAACTCAAAAGGATTAATTGAAAATAATTTATCGTGGAATATAAAAGATGGTTCAATTACTAGATTTTGGGATGACTCATGGGGAGAATTCCCAAGAATTAATCAATTGCTAGGACCCAACAACATCATCAATATTTGCTTTCAAAATTGGGGCCTTCTGGTTAAAGACTACATTTATCATGGATCTAAGAACTTGATTGATGGATCTTGGCAATGAAAACAATTCGATCACCTTAACATGGATCCAATTGAACTTCAAAAAGTGAAAAAGATTTTAGAGAACAGATCCTTCTTTATTAAAAAAGGGAAAGATAAAGTTAGATGGTATGGTTCCAAAATAGGGGATTATAAGGCAAAGGTAGGATATAGCATCCTCTCAGACAAATCACCTCACAAACTACCCCAATTCTTTCAACAACTTTGTTGGAATAAAGTTTGTCTTCCCAAAGCAGGCATATTCTCCTGGGCAGAAATAGAGGGAAAAATTCTTACTGCCAATTGGTTTAAGAAGATGGGATTCCATGGACCATCTAGATGTGTCCTCTGCTTAAAAAATGAAGAGGACACAAATCACCTGTTACTCTTGTGCCCCTTTGCCTCAGAGTGTTGGCAATGGTTATGTGCAAATTTGGGTTGGTCCTCTGCCCTCCTGAATGACATTCTGTCACTCTTCTCCTCTTGGCCTCAACTATTCACAAATAGTCTTTGTGGCAACTTATGGTTAATCACTCCTTCCATTCTGATATGGGAAATTTGGAAAGAAAGGAATAGGAGAATCTTCCAAGAGACTTCAATGGATAATTCCTCTGTTCTTAATTGGATTGAAGCCTCAGTAGTGGAAGTCATGAATTCCAGAATTTAAATGCAAAGTGGTCGACACAAGTTTTAGACTAGTTGGGATGATCTTGTGATCAAAAAATGGTTTGGGCTAAAGGCTCTTCCAACAATCAGCATTGGTGTGAAAGAAAATGTTATTCTTAGAGAAAATTGCAAATGGAAACCTCCTCCTCTAGGCTGGCATAAATTGAATTTTGATGGAGCCTCCAAGGGAAATCCTGGTCCTTCTAGGGAAGGATGCATCATTCACTCCTGTGATGGATCTATTATTTCCAAAATTGCAAAACCTTTGGAAAATGATACCAGTAATGTGGCAGAATTCAAAGCTCTCCTTCTAGGACTTTCGTTGGCATGGGATCTGGGCATTAAAAAACTAGAAATTGAAGGGGACTCTATGATTACTATAAATGCTATGAGAACAGGGGGCTCCTCAAACTGGAAATTGAAGGCCATTTTGGAGGTTATCTCAAATTTAATTAAAAAAATTTGAATCCACAACAGCTAACTACATTTACCGGCAAGGAAATTATTTAGCTGATGACTTAGTAAATAAGGCAGCTTTGGGGGAGTACATTTAGTTTCCATGCTAATGATTCAGAATGCAGTCACTTCACCATCGATGTCAAGGAGATCTAATCTGGATTGATCTTTAATTTGATGTGGAACACAGATCATATCAAGTCCCATCGTCATTAATGTCTAATGCATAACGGGCACATTGGTTAGCTGGGAGGTGATGTTTGTTTATGCCCATGCCAACTGGCCTTCTTTTTTGTAGATAAATTGCATTAAATACACATCCCATCACCCGAGAAATCTTGTCCTCAAGCATATGTGAATATTAAAAGCTGTCACTTCCATTTTTTGCAAAACTAACATCTCTCTCTTCAAACCATTTGCAGTATGTCTAGGTGGGGATTGCTTATATTCTTTTAGGTTGGGTACAAAAATCTAAAGGATTTTATCAAGCCACAACATTTGAAGAGAGATACACTCCATCTCGGTCTGTTAGCACATTAAAGTTTCAAAGTTTGAATAACTATTTCACTTCTAGAAGAGTACGTCACTCTCTTCACCTACGGTTGGAGTTCTAGGTTGGACTCTCTTCCCTTTGGACATAAAGTTGCATTTTCAAAATTCAAGGTATGGACACTCTAATTAAGCTATGCTCAGATCTGGAACAAATCTCCTTCGATACTCCTATACCTTCGAATCACATCAGAGAAGTTTGCAAATTTCAAAATCCTTTGGTCATCCATGTCATTTGAAAGGTGTTAGGGTACAATTTCCTCTACACCAACCAAAAATAGAGTCCTTTTTGACATCTATTCTGGTTTCCTTGCCAGCATCTTGGTTGCTGGGGCCTCTAGAACTCTAGCTGAAGACCGAGCTGTGATCGTCTTTTCTCTGGTAATTTCATAGTGGGCCTCCACAATGTAGTGATGAACATTAACTTCAATCTCACCACTCCTTTTCCATGGTATTTGGCAATGGTGATGACCACGGGGCAACCATTTCCCGATTTTGCAATTGGATAAAGAAGGAGCATTTACGTTGGTCCTCCAAGGCATCTTTTCATTCTCGCAAGATGGGAGTGGGAAGACCACCAGCTATGCAAGAGCATGATGGAAAAAGGAATAAACTTACTCTCCAAATTCTTGGGCATCAAGGAGGGCTTGAATTCCCCTTACAAAGACAACTTGGATGAAAACCTTCCATGGGTTTATCAGTACAAGTATGATGAAAATTTGGATGGGCTGGGAAGCCCTGAGTCTTCAGATAAAGATGAAGAAGATGAAGAAATAGAGACTGCCTCAGAGGAAGATTTGGAGGAAACCCGTGATGATGAGGAACCGAGCATGGAAACTAATGATGATGAAGATGCAGAGGATGTAGACGATGAACTAGTGGATGCCTCAATAGATGAAGATCATGAGGGAAATAGTGGCTCCTTAATTCCAGTCAGGAGTCCAAAGCCAAACTCTGTACCCACCACAGAGAATGACTCTACATCTCCTTCCGATTGAGATAAGGCCGCCTGGGCTACTGTGTATTTTTTTGCAAACATTTATATCATTTTATAGATTTTTTATAAAAAATTTGGTTTCTTGAATTTTTGTTGAGCCTTGGTGCTCGGATGGGTTCACAATCCTCTCAGTTGGATTGGGATTTGAACCAACTACTTTATTTTGCATGATGTTTACTAATTTTTTACTGTCTTTTCATTTCTAATTTTTAATATAAATCTCTCGACCTCGGCCCTTAATTGATAAAAAAAAAATATTATGCTTGTTCCTCACTTGTTTGATTTAGTTTAATACCCATTTGGGTTTGTTTGTAATTTCAATTTTGGAAATGAGATTTTTCATTCCATTATGGTGTCTATTTATCTGTGTGCAGATGAAATGAGATTTTTATTTAATATTTGTCATTTTTCTCACATGTGAACCAATGGGTTTTCCAAGAATTGTGAAATTCCATGTTTTAATTTTGAAAGTTTTTGGAGGTCCATCAATGTCAATCATCTCCAAAATTGTGTTTTAACCATAATTAACATTTTGTGAAACTTGGAATTCAGAGTTCTCTATGTGTAGATCCAATGTGGAATTCTGGTTTCATTTGTGATATTTCTATATGAGGATCATTGGGATCTAAAATCTTGGTTTTGTGACCAATGAAGCATGCTTTTGGATGTTTTCTATTTGTAGTTGAAAATCAATCTTTCTAAGATTTATGTTTTCTATGAGCTTAAATATTTCTTTATGTTGTGAAAATGTAATAGGGATCATTTAGGGATTATTTCTTCTGCCTATGAGACCAATTAATTATGCTTGTTGCATGTATGTCATGTTTTCAAAGTTACTTATATGATAGTGTGGATATGATATTTTTGCATATTGGTATATTGGTTTATGTTTTGGTATTGCAAGATCTTGTTAAGATCCACCATCTTGGCACACTAGAAAATAGAGTTATGGTATTTTTATCACATGATTATTTTGGGATATTTCCCTTTGGTGTAGACCAATTTTAGTTAACCATGGATTTGGTTGGATATGACTTTTGTGTTGTTTGAGCATTTTATTGTTGTCTTGGTTTTGACATTGTACTTTCATCAATTGTGAATCTTGAGCCTTAGGATTAAAGGTGTTTTGAGTAGGTATTTGGAGTGGATCTATGTTTTTTCCTAACTCAATTTATTATCAAACCCTAAAGATACGCCTATGACCAAGATTTAATGAAGATGGTTAAAAAATCCTACTCTTTAGGCTTTAACTAATCTTGGTAGGTCAACCAATATCACCTTTATATATTACTTCTTTGAAACTATATGGTTATTTTTAAGGAGATAAAACCTCATACAACTCTCAAAGGTTTGTTTGATCACAAATTTGATTTAAACTACACTTTCATCTTCTATTACTCACATGTATGAGGTGAAAATAGAAAAATTAAAATAACCTAAATCATATCAACATAATTCAAAATAAATATTGTTTTATTTTTTTATTTGTTTTGGATTTGAAAATATTTTTTCTTTTCCACATGGAAACAAAATCTAACTATAAAATTATTATAGGTTACTTCAATGGTGGCAATTCTATTTATTTGGCACAAATTTATGTTTATCATGGCATAAACATTCAATGTATTTAACCAAAAGACCCTTATTCTTAATCCAAGTTGATTTCTCAAACCATTGCAATCTTTTCAACATAATTTAATTTCAACTTGAGAAACCCATTGAAAAGATCCCATAAAGAAATATCCAAAAATATCAAAAAATTAAGTATTATGTGATTACCTATTTACTCCAACAAAAAGTAAATATCATTGCTTGGGAAATATCTAGTCTAGTACATATACTTTTGCATACATCAAGCTATCCATAACACAAGTATAAGGAACATTATACATATCCTAAAATTTATCACTAGACTTGGGGCATTACTCAAATAAATTTCTAATAACTAAAAATAAGGGATTGATGTGGGCTATAGTCCTACGTAATAAAAAATTACAAAGCGATCTCAACATACTTACTTTTAATAAGAAAAATATTTTTGCAAACATAAAATCTACTTATCAGCATTCCTAAAATAAATTCTAGCTCATAACCCTTTTATGTCAAGCATATAAAAAAGTTAATATTTTAACTCCCTAATAATATCCATTGTTGTTCCCTATTAATAACATGTATCATTAACATACAAGACATGTTGAACACACAACATGATTGAGAGGGGGGAGGTAACATAATAATAACTTCAATTGAAATCTTGGTGAAATCCAAAACACCATAAGCAATTATCTGTTATGAATCAATAACGTAAAAAATAGGATCAACAAAAGAACACTAGATTAACATGGAAAACCCAAGGATCGGAAAAACCATAGTGAGAATCTAACTCACTTTATGAATAATTTGTATTACAATGATTAGGCTCACTGCCTATACTTACACAACTAGGGCCCACTATCTTAGGGAAAGACACAAGAGACTTGTACACTTAAAACTCACTATCTTAGGACAACATACAAAATAATTTTCCATAAAGCTCACTCTCATCTAGAAACATGAAGGTCATTGTATGTTTGAGAAGAGTCTCTTGAACAAGAATCAACAACACTCGATCTTCCAAATATATTTCTTTAGGTTTAGAATTTTGATCAAAAACACATTGTCTTTGAATATATTTCTTCCAAGATTAGACTTTTGATTAGCAACACAATGTCTATGAATATGTTTCTTTCAATCTTATACTTCTAATCAACAGTTGCAATGCTCTTCTTTCACACATCCATTCCTCAACTCTGAACTCACGAATCTACCCTTGAATTGCATTCCTTAAATATAAGATAGATCATTAAAATCTTTACTGCAAGTCAACCTCCATCAAGATAAAATAATACTACATAAAATAAATCATTCATACCCAAGATACATGAAGCAATCCTCCCTAAGGGAAAGAGATGACCCAAATATATCTTAACAAATTATTCTAAGATAGATCTAACAGTCCACACACCAACCAAGGCCATCTCTAAAACTTAACACGTGAATGGAAAAATAGAACTAGTCATCCAAAGAACATCTTATTGATCAATCTAGAAGCATGCAGAACTCCACGCACCATGGTGACACCAAAATTAACATTCCAAACTTAATTATGAAGTAACATGAAGAAAAAGAATGATCCTAAATGAGGTAGCACATCTAGATACATAGAAACATAAAACACTGAACATATTGAGTATAAAAAATTAAATCTCACTTGCAAACCAAAAATATACCCAAAAAACATATTGTATGACCATGAATGACCACTATTCTTCATATACTATAACCAATCATATCTAGAGGACACCAAGAATACTTTGGACAAGTGTGACAAAAAATACCCCATTTAAAGATCATCAAAAATCAACTAAAGAAATACCAAACCATTTGGACCTAACATATTTGACATTCATACATTTTCCTTCCAACAAGTTTGACATCAATTAAAACCAACATGCCATATTTCAAAAATCTCCACCTTTTTCATTAATGGAAACACTTGTTCACTTTTACCAAAACTTCTCCCCCTTTGACATCAAGGAAAAAGTAAACATTCCCAACTTTAATTACGATAATATTTGTAGCTCCCCCTGAGAACAACAAACCTCATCAATCCAAGAGACAAAGGTATAGATTTGAATTTCCCCTGGAGGGATCCACCATATTTGTGCATCTCTAGTAGGTAGGAAGGGTAATGACCCTAACTTCTCCCTAAGGTGTTCAAATGTATCTTTGGTAATGCCCTGGTAAAGATATCTACAATTTAATTTTTTTGTAGAAACTTATTCTAATCTGACGTCTTTTTCTACAACCTTTTCTCTTAAGACGTGACACTGAATTTAAAAGTGTTTGTTTCTTGCATGCATCGCCAAATTATTTGAGATGCTTATAGCACTTCTATTGTCACATATGATAGGAATTGTTAGAATAACTGAAAGGGGGGGTGAATCAGTGGCCTCAAAAATTAATCCAATAATTCAACCAAAAATTTATACCATAAATATAAAACCTCTAGTTATCTTCAGTCCTACAAGATTTATGCCTTGAGTGAATCTAACATATGTATATAGCTAGGTGAATATACTATTTATCTTTTTTCTTAAGCTTTACCAAATAATAGTTTATCTTTTCTTATCCTTTATCGAATATTAGTAAATCAACTTAGTGTTTACCGACCAATCCTATTTTAGTAATGTGTAAAGAAAAACATCAAAGCAATGAACCATATACACATTTGACACATGGATTTTTAACATGAAAACCTTATTAAGGGAAAACCCACTTGGGACCGTAACCCTCACTCTTTTGAAGTGAGCTCGGTAAAGAGCCAACCCTGTTAAAGGTTACAAACACACTGTTAAGTGCAACCTTCTTAGAGGATTTAAAACCATTGGTTAGTATTTTGACCTTGTGAATTCACTATGCTGTCAACAAGAATTTTTTTTTGATACTCTTAAGTATCTCAATACATTAAGGACTGTTAAATCCCACTCGGTTAAGAGATTTTATGAATCAATGGTTAAATTGAAATAGTAGATGATCTGTTCACTAATACAACTTTGATTGCATATTTTAAGATCTATAGTAAGTCCATAATACCTCTCTGATAAATATGCTCTTCTGTTCCTTTGCTCCCCTCCTTTTTATTTCTGTTCGGTGAATTTCGTTGCTTCTCTGTTGCTCGGTGTCTGTAGAATTTGTGGCTTTGTTCCTCAGCCTGTATGATGAGATCTGCATGAAGAATTCTATCTTCACCAAAATTATATTCAACATTCCTCTCTTCATAATTAATTACTTGTCTCTTTATATAGACATGATTTTCATTGTTTATTGTCCTTCTTGTTTTTGGCGTAGACAAATTTCTTGATCTGCAAATCTTGCCATGCATTGCTTTAATCTTTAAAGCATAGCTTTAGATTTATTCCACAAATATCTCCTTGTTTTATGTGCTTTAAATATCCTTCTTATCCTTAGTTTATGTGATCAATGAAAATAAAGTAATCAACCAGTTAACTCTATATTTAGCTCATGCCAGCTAAGTATTTTGTCATTTTCCTAACTCCAATTCTGATCGGTGATCAACTCTTAGTTTGCTCAGCCATTGACTGTAGTTTTCCTTGGGCATCAAAATTTTCCATTGGTCAACACTGTGAATTTCTCGGGGTTCATTTTAGTTATGCTCAGGGTTGTGGTGCTTAAGATACACTGTAACTACTTGGGGTTATCTATCCATCGGTGTGCATTGTCTGTCCGTGTTTACTATCACTTGGTGTACACTGGCTTTATATGTTTACCGATAACATAAACTTTATATATTTGGTTTCTTGAAGTCTATGACACTATGTATATGACCAATCTGATTATATCAAGTTGACATCAATGACAATACAATACATTAACTGATTTAAGGTCTTGCATTTACTTTCTACAACTCGTTGATCATCAACTTAACATCTTCAAACATTCAATCATTTATAGTTCATCAATCTCTCCCTTTGGCATTGATGGAAACATACTTATCAAAACAATATTATATATGTAATGTAAAGCATGCAATATCATACCAAAATTATTATTCTATAACTAATACAAATGTCTAATCCTTAGTAAGATCTTCTAGCCTAGGTTTGATTCTTGTAGAATACTTTCTTCATTCTTTATTCCCTTCACTAGATCGATGTAGAAACTTCTAATTCTGTCTCTCCCTTTGTTGTACAATCTCTCCCTTTCCTGCATAGATATGCAGTGTTAACTTTTCTCCAATTCTCTTCCTTAGATGGATGGTTTACTTCATTGAATCTTTCTCTCCCTTTGACTGTTCCTCTCCTTGATGGATATTTATTTTCTCTCCATTTGGATGATAATGATAGATATTTCATATGGATATATTCTCTCCCTTTGACAATAATGTCAAAAAAAAAATATCTTTCTTCTGTCCATCAACAATACAACTCTGTAGTAGCCAACAATACCACTGGTGTTTAGTTTAGATAAGTACCTTTTTGTACTGATATATTATTGCAGTCCATTTCTTTGATTTCATCAACATGAATGATCTCCTAATAATGTGCAGGCTGATGCAGCCTCCTAGTCAGATTAGTGACCAGTAGACAAGGGTCGAACCCCTAGTCTCTTCCTTAGGTACTCAAATGTATCTTTAGGCAATTGGTTTGTGAATATGTTTGGTAATTGTTCCTTGGATTGTACATATTCCAATATCACCTCTTTCTCTTATACTTGTTCGCTTAAGTAACGATACTTAATAGAAATGTGATTTGTCTTAGCATGCATTATAGGGTTCTTTGAAAGTTTGATAGCACTTGTATTATCATAATAGATAATTACTAGATCAAGGATTTCCATATTCATACCTTTCAGCAATTGCTTGATCCATGCAATGTTAGAGCAATTTGAAGCAGCAACCACATATTCTGCTTCTCCAGTGGATTGATAAATGTATCCTTTCTTTTTACTTATCCATGTGACAAGTCTATCACCCATAAAGAATGCTCCTCCTATTGTGCTCTTTCTATCATCTATGTTTCCATCTCAATCAACATCGGTATATACTTGAAACTTAAGTTTTCCTTCTTTATTATACCACAAGCCATAGTGTTTGGTATTCTTTAGATATCTCAGAATTCTTTTGACAGTTGTCATGTGTAATTCCTTGGGATTAGAGAATCTTGCAACTATACCAACTACATGTGCTATATCTGGTCTAGTATGTATAACATACATAATTTTTCCAATCATAGATCTATATAGGGTATGATTTACCTCGGTTTACTTGTCTTCCTTTGTCAATTTGCATCCGGTTGCCAGAGGTGTTCCAACTAGTTTGGAGTCCTCTATTTTGAATATCTTCAAAACTTCCTTGATGTATTTGGATTGTGTGATGTAGATGCCTTCATCCCATTTAATAATTTGTAGACCAAGAAAGAATTTGATATCTCCAAACATTGACATCTCAAACTCTTTGCTCATTTCATCAGCAAATGATTTGCATAACATATCATTACCTCCAAATATGATATCATCAACAAATATCTCAGCAATCAGAATGTTATCATTGTATACGCTAAATGTAGGCCTCTTACTTAGCCATAGACTTCAACATAGTCATTGTTCATCAGTCACACACATGATTGAATATAGATTTATTCATCCTGAATGTCTGAATGAGTCGACCTGTTGCCTCCTATCTAGACGGGTTTTTTGAATAGCTCTCAGAATATGAGAATCCAATAACCTAGACCAATCTAAGAATGAAGGATTTAATCTAGAAATGTAAATGCTAGATTGATCTAAGAATGAAAGATGCAAGATTAATCTAGAAGTAAATATGAGATTAAGCTAGAAAATGATATTAAACTAAGAAATGAGTGTGCAATATTAATCTAAAAATGAGATTAATCTAAGAATGCTTGAAAGAAGATAAAATATACATGATTAATCTAGAAATGATCTTAATATATTGCAAATGAAAGCTAAGAATAATGAGAGTTTTGAATGCATAAATGTGAGTTAACAATTCAGCAGCGATTCGATACTTCAACAATGCATTCTCCTTTTTTTGAATGAGAACAAGAGAGTTCTTTTATAGGATGAGAGTCCAGTTCAAAATGTCAAGTTTCCTTTGAGAGAAACAGTTAACATTTTGAAATCCAGTTCAGATTAGCAAGTTTCCTTTGAGAGAAATAGTGAATTGTTGTCTTTTTGAGTGAATGAAGCAATTAACTGATTTGTTGTACTTTTAAATCTCAGCCAACTCAAAGTTTTCATTTCTGAACTGAAGTGAGGATTTTGGAGAGATTATTTGATTAAATAAATGAAATATGACCCCATAAATGCATTTTCTCAATTATTCAAATAATTAAGTTCAATTATTGAAATGAGGATATTTATTTAATAATCAAATATTATTTAATTCCATTTTATGTATTTTAGCTAAAAGGGTGAATTTAATTTAATTAAAGTTCTAGGACTTTGTAGTTAAATTAATTCAATCGTAGGGTTTATTTAGCCAATTATAATTGATATTTAGGAATTAAATATAGTATGTGATTAATGCAGATTTGGGATTTCTTGCATTTGACACTTAAGTCAAGTAGAGTCAGTCAAAACTCCGAATTGCCTAGTAAAATAAGACTTTGATGATTCAGAAGGTTGATAAAATGCAATAAAATTGGTTAGAGTTGCAAGATGCCAATATTGGGGTGTTACATTTTTCCCCTCTTTGAATTGATGTGCGACTAGCGCATTGATTCAAAGAATAGTCTGATTTTTGAAGCGTAGAAGAATAGTTGAGATTGATTTTGAGAATTGATGATGTAAAGATCGATTAATGAAGGTTTTAGAGTCATCTCCAGAATATAGCTTAACTCTTCAAAGTCTAGGTTAGATTGCCAATATGCTGATTAAATCAAGTTTTTAAGGGTCATCTCCAGAATGAAGCTTGATTCTCAGGAATCCGGGTTAGATTACCCCGATACCTAATAGATTATCACTTTTCAAAAAACATCCCCAGAATGAGGCTCAATCTTCAGGAGTCAGAGCTAGATTGCCCCAATACCTGACAGTGAGATTTCAAGAACCATCTTTAGAATGAAGTTTGACTCTCAGGAATCTGGGTTAGATTGCCCAGACACCTAATAGATGATATTTCAAGAATCATCTCCAAAATGAAGTTTGATCCTCAGGAATCCAAGTTAGATTGCCCAGACACCTAATAGATTATCACTTTTCAAAAGATTGTCCCTAGAATGAGGCTCAATATTTAGGAGTCGGGGTTAGATTTCCCCAATACCTGGTAGTGATATTTCAAGAATGATCTTCAGAATGAAGCTTGACTCTCATGAATCTGGGTTAGATTTCCCATACACCTAATAGATCAAGTTTTGAGAATCATCTCCAGAATGAAGCTTGATCCTCAAGAATCTGGGTTAGATCGCCTAGACACCTAATAGATTGAAACTAGATCACACTGATTAAGATAGATTGAAAGTGATTTAATGATGTAATCATCCTGACCCTCGAGAGTGAAATGGAAAGATGCCATGCCATAATGGTGATTAAAAGTGATAAATCGTAGATAGAAGTTGAATCAAAGGTCAAGAAGAAATCGGAATAGATTACGAAAGAATATAGAAGATGTGAGAGAATGTTGATTGGAGATGATTATGAAAAGAAAGCAATGTCATAAAGTTTACTGCACAAGCATCCGATCATGTAAAAATATTAAGTGCAATTTTGAGCTATATAGAAGTGTCAGAATTTGATTTCGATCCCAAAAATGGATTTAGAACGGTCGCTATAGCCACTTTTAAAGAGTGAGAGTGAGGATTGAAAACTTGGGAAGCCATGATGAATTGAGAATGTTGAAAAAGAGTCCCTCATTGTACAGATCTAGGAGAACACAATGAAGTGACCATCAAAATGTTGTCGCGATGCAAGTCTAGAATGAAAGTGAAATCCTATGCTAGATGCAATCCCTATGACGTGGTTGTTGGACCCATTGGATAGTTATCATCATAGAGAGTTTGTGGAACATCAAAGTCAATACAATCCTTACTGGTGCCACTGCAACCATAAGAATATGAATATGACTTTCAACAGATAAGATATGGGAAACTAACGTAAGCATCAGGGCATAATAGCCGAGATGACCTAAACATTGTTTCCAGCTTGATATAGTAAGAGTACACTAGTAAACAAGAAGAGCAATAACAATCAAGGAGATAATTCTGACCTCACCAACAAGAAGTAGACAAAGAAAAGATAAACAAAGTTAATGAGAACAAGCAGCATACAAAGAGAAATTCAATCATAGCTCAACATGTTTCAATGTCTTTGATTGCTATCGATAGATGTTCTTTTACATTTGCGATATCCAATGTGTGTTGAGAAACATAGATGCATCCAAAGATAGTGTTAACAAACACTATTGATTGTGGTGTTGAGAAACACCTATTTGCGTCAATAGTGATTTGTCCTTCATAAATGAAAATATTACTGAATCTAGTGTAAGCCAAAGATGTGATCAAATTTGGGGACCTATGCCCCTAGTGAGATTTTGAGAACCATCTCTAGAATGGAGCTTGATCCTCAAGGATCTGAGTTAGATTTTTCAGATACCTAACAATAATGTGATCTAATTGGGGACCCATGCCCCTAGTAGAAAACAAAAATGATTGACTTGACTCATACTACAAGGACAAACTTGATTATATTTCCCCCACGCTTATGACTCTGGATTAGTATCAAGTCAGGAGGGTTCTTAGAGGACCCAAAGTGTCACAAAAGTGATTGAAAGCTATATATAAGCTTAAGCAAAGAATTTCTAAGGCGGCGCAGAGCACCACTCCAACTTTAATAGATTGATGTTAATTGGTCAGTATACATCATGTGCGAGAGATTTCATCAGTATGGAAATAGTAGACAGACGGAGTGAAAATCACTGGTGACTGGTGTGAGATAGATTCTCAAGTAGAGAGATATCAGTAATAGCTTAGGCATCAAAAGAAAAATCCAGTGAGAACCACTGGTGACTGATGCAAGAGAGATTCTAAAAAGTAATAAGACAGTGCCCCTTAGACCAGGAAGGTTGCCCCTAGAGTACGACCAATTTCAATCAAGTTTTTGAGAGTCATCTCTACAATGAAGCTTGAATCTCAGGCATCCAGGTTAGATTGCCTAGATACCTAGAAAATTATCACCTTTCAAAATATTGTCCCAAGAACGAGGCTCAATCTTGAGGAGTTAGTGTTAGATTTCCCTGATACCTATTCATTGAAAGATAGTTAATAGAGATTTTTTTGGCTGATGCATCAAAGTGCCTATTGCTAATTTTTCACCAATATGATCATTTTTTCAGGATTTTTTCCAATTTTTAGATTTTTAGAGATTACTCGATCTCAAGCAAGATCACATTGGTTTTCCCCTAATGTCTAGCAAGGTGTAGGACTTTGAAGATGGATTAGAAAGCTGATGGATGAGATGAATAGACAATGATGGATGAAGAGGGTGAATACGACCCTCAAGGACAGTCTCCTCAAGATTACTCAAGCTAATGAAAAAAATAATATAGCAATGTAGGCTCATGTGTTAGTAATAACTGAGAGGGGGGGGTGAATTAGTGGCCTAAAAAATATTCCAATAATCAACCCAAAAACTTAGTACCATAATATTAAGCCTCTAGTTATCTTCAGTCCTATAAGATGAATGCCTCCAAATACTTATATCAAATTACTACTGCTCAGAATGCTTTGTAAAATCTTCTACTGTATGTTTACCGAATAACAGTCAGTTAATTTACCGAAAGACAGTAAATTATCTAGAGTATACCGATCAATCCAATTAAGTTGTGTAATAAAAAAACTAAATTAATGACTCATAAACACATTGACACATGGATTTTTAACGTGGAAACCCTGTTAAGGGAAAAACCACTTGGGACCGGTAACCCAAAATTTCCATTCTTCTGAAGTGAGCTCATTGAAGAGCCAACCCTATTAAAGGTTACAAACACACTATTAGGTGTGACCTTGTTAGAGGATTTAAAAGTTTAGTCTGTCACTTGATATCGGGCGTCTCTATGCTACCTTACTTGATCAAACACTCACTTGGCATGTTAATAGGTATCTGGCATCTCATGCTATCTTCATGATCAAAATTTTTGATACTTCTTGTGATGTATCTCAATATAGAAAGGATCTTTAAATCCCACTCGGTTAAGAGAATTTTTGAATAAATGGTTAAACTAAAATAGTATGATATGTTCACATATACAACTTATACTTGCAGATTTTTAGATCTATTGTAATCTCATAAAAATATTCTGATCAATATATATTGATTTATACCTTTGCTCTACTTTTATTCTGCTTGGTGATGTTGTGCTTTGTTTCTCAGTGCCCATATAAAACTTTAGCACTTTCCTCAGCTTGTTGATCAGGACTATATGAAGTTGCTCTTCATCAATTTCTCTTCAACACCCTCTTTTCATTCATTCACCCACCACACCAATTCATAATGAATTAAGTTGTCTCTTTATAGATATGATATAACCGTTGTTAGGTTCTTGATCTTCTTGATCTTGGCGTAATCCATAATTCTCGCCAATTAGATTTAAAGCAAAACTACTATTTTATCTCGCTGAGATCTTCTTGCCAACTGGACAAAATAGCTTTAAATCCATTACTTATCTCTGGATTTATCTTGTCGATGAAAACAAAGATAACTACCAGTTAACTCTTATATTTAGCTTTGCCAGCTAGATATTTTGTCATTTCTGAACTCAAGTTAATTTTAGCGTTTAACTCTTTGATAGCGTCAGTTAACACTCCAGTTCTCCTTGGGCTTCTTTGTCAGTTTACACTATGTTTCTGGCCGTCAGTTATGCTTGTGATTCTTCTTATCAGTAATGCTTGTTAGTGTTCTTGATCGGGCATCACCATGACTTGACTTTTGTTGATCTTTGTCCATCGGTGTCCACTGACTGTCAGTGTTTAAAATCATATTGTGAATACTTGTGTTTTATGCATTACTGAAAGCATGATTTTTTTCTCTTTGATTCTTTGAAGTCTTTGACACTTTGATTATAACTGATTAGATTATATCAAGTTAACATTAATGAAAATGCAATCCATTAACTAATTTAATGTCTTGCATTATCCTTCTACATTTTGGTGATCAACTTAACATCTTCAAACATTCAATCAGTTACAGGTCATCAATCTCTCCCTTTGGCATGAATGGAAATACACTACATTATCATACTATACTATTACTAATATAATATGAAATATACAGTTTTCATCAAGCTTTCCTAATGTAACTATTACAAATGTCTGGCTCTCGGTAAGCTCAAAAAGAGTGTAGATTTGTTTCCTGCAGAGTGGATGTCTTCAATCTTCAATTCCTTCAATGGATAGATGTATCATCTAATATATTTTTTATGATATGTTCTCTGCCTTGACTGTTCCTCTTCTTGATAATCTCTTTTTCCTTTGACAACAATCTTTCTCTTTTTTTAAACTCTCTCCCTTTGTTACTTCTCTCCCTTAGATGGATATTTCATATGTAATCAATTTCTCTACCTTAGAATATTGATTAAATCTTCCTTCTGATTCTCAGGATTCTCTTCATGGATAATGATATAATCTCTCCCTTTATCATATCTCTCCTTTATGTGATATGGAATCATCTCTCCTTTTAATAATGAGACCATATCTCCCTTTGTATGATAAAGAAAATATCTCCTTGATGATAATGAGAACAATGCCAAACAAAAATACTTCTCCTTGATTTATCATCTATATCATGTTCCATTCCTTTGCATAATATATTCCTTGAATTTCCCTATCCATCAACATTACAATGTTCTGATTTCTGGTGTAGATATGTACCTTGCAATGTACAGATGTATATGTTTCTATCCATCTCACTGTTTGCATCAACATGACTAATCTTTAGATTTGGTATAGGCTGATGAAACCTCTTAGTCAGATTACTGATCGATAGACAAGGGTTGAACCCCTAGTCTCTATCTTAGGTACTCAAATGTATCCTTTGGTAATGGCTTGGTGAATATATATGCTAACTATTCCTTTGATTGAACATATTCCAATTTCACTTCCTTTTCTTTCACTTGTTCTCTTAGTGATACTTGATAGCAATATGCTTAGTCTTAGAATGCATGACTAAATTCTTAGAAATGTTAATTGCACTGGTATTATCACAATAGATAATTAATGGTTCAAGAATCTTCATATTCATACCTTCCAAAAATTGTTTGATCCATGAAATATTAGAGCAATTTGTAGTAGCAGCCACATATTCTGCTTCTGCAGTTGACTGAGAGATGCATCCTTGCTTAGTGCTGATCCATGTGACAAGTCTGTCACCCATGAAGAATGCTCCTCCAGTTCTGGTCTTTGGGTCATCAATGTTTCCAACCCAATCAACATCTGTATAGACTTGTAGCTCAAATTTTCTTTCTCTTTTGTACCATAAGCCATAGTCCTCAGTGTTATTAAGATATCTCAGAATTCTTTTGAAAATAGTCATATGTGATTCTTTGGGATTAGCAGAGAATCTTGCAACTATTCCAACTGTGTGTGCTATATCTGGTCTAGTGTGAACAACATACATCATTTTTCCAATCATTGATCTATATAAGGTCCGATTTACCTCATTGGACTTCTCTTCTTTTTTCAGCTTACATCCGATAGCCATAGGTGTTCCAACTAGTTTTGAATCTTCCATCTTGAATATCTCTAGCACTTTCTTGATGTATTTGGACTGAGTTATGTATATGCATGTATCTTGTTGAAGAATCTGTAGACCACGAAATAATTTGATCTCCCCAAAAATAGAAATTTCAAATTCCTTGCTCATTTCATTAGCAAAGGATTTTTATAACAATTCATTTCCTCCAAAAATGACATCATCAACAAAAATTTCATCAATCAGAATATTACCATCAGTATCTTCTATTAAGTACAGATTGCTATTTTCACTTGTTCTAACAAATTTAATCCTAATGAGATATGAGTGAAGTTTTTCATACCAGGCTCTCAGTGCTTGTTTCAATCCATACAATTCTTTATGTATTCTACATACCATGTTTCTCTTGTCTAGATCAAAAAACCCTTCTGGTTGTTCAATTTATACCTCTTCTTCTAGTATTCCATTTAGGAATGCAGATTCGACATCCCTTTTCTATACCTTGAATCCTTTAAATGTAGCATAAGAAAGTAAGATTATAACTCCTTCTAGTCTAGAAATGGGTGCAAAGGTTTCTCCATAATCAATACCTTCTTCTTGTGCATATCCCTTGCATACTAATCTTGCTTTGAATCTAGTGACTTCTCCATTCTCCTTTAGCATGTTTCTGAATATCCATTTGGTACCGATGACATTCTTGTCATCTAGTATTGGTACTCTTGTCCATGTATTGTTCTTCTCAATCTGTTCTATTTCCTCATTCATAGCACTGACCCATTCTTCATTTTCAAGTGCATTGTTAACAGATTTAGGCTTAAAATCACAAAGTAAACATCTGGTGTTAAGTGACTTACTTCTTGTTCTTGTTCCAGCCTTTTTGTCTCCTATGATTTGATTCTGTGGATGATTTCTTTTGACATACTTGGCAATTTGTGGTTCAGTTCTGTGTTCATCATTCTAATCATCTTCCTCACCTTCATTTTCATCTCCATTGTTCGGAGCACCATCTTGAGGATTATCCTGATTGTCGGTAATTGCAGCTTGATGCTTGGGTGCAATATTCTGATGTTTGGGAGCAACACACTGTTTCTCGGGTAGAGTGTCAGGTTTTGTATAAACAAACATATTTTAGTCCTCTAGTTCCTTTTTTCTTTCCTTATCATTCTTTTCTGCAAATTCATATATTTTCACATTTTCACTTTCAATGATTTTGTTAGATGACTTGTTAAGACATTTATAAGCCTTGATTTTGGTTGAATACCCTAGGAAGATACCTTATTCACTTTTACAGTCAAGTTTTCCATTTCTATCATCCTTCAATATACAACATTGACTACCACAGATTATGAAGTAACTTTATGACCATACCAAAGCTCATAGGGCGTCTTCTTTGTGTCCTTCTTCAATTGTACTCTATTTAGTGTGTAGACAACACTACTGACAACTTTCCTCCAGAAAGTTTGAGTGATACTTTTCTCAATCATCAATGTTCTTGCACAATAAAAAATTGATATGTTTCTCCTTTCAACAATTTCATTTTACGATGGTGTTCTCAGTGTAGAGACCTGTCTTTTAATTCCATGGTCATTGCAATAGTTAGTGAATTCTTCTGAAGTAAATTCCCCTCCTCTATCTAACCTTAAGCATTTCAATTTCTTTTCACTTTGTTTTTCTAACATTGCTTTATATCATTTAAACATCTTAAATGCTTCTGATTTATCTTTTAAAAACATGACTGACATCATTCTAGAAAAATAATCAAAAAAGAGAATAAAATACATATCGTCTTAGTATCTCTTTGTCCTCATGGGTCCACATAGATCTGTATGGACTAATTCTATAATTGCATTAGATGTATGAGTTTTTCTCTTGAAACTAGACTTCTTCATCTTACCTTTTTGACAATTCTTGCACATGATATGCTCAGGCTTAGTCATACTCGGTAAGCCTCTGACATTCCTTTTGTTGCTTATATTTATCATGTTGTCAAAGTTAACATGACACAATATCTTGTGCCACAACCATATGTCTTCATTTCTAGCGATCAAAAAAGTGGTGTTAGTGTCATCAAGATAGACAAAGTTACCTTTTTTGTGCTCACCGGTACCAATCAATCTTCCTGATTCATTGTAGATCTTTGCCTTATTTTCAAATGCTACTCTGTGACCTGAATTATTCAGCTGTGAAACTCTTAACAAATTATAATTCAGTCCTTTTACCCAGTAGGCATTTTTACATTTTATCAGGTTATTCAACATTATGGCTCCTTTACCTTCAACTGGACAAGGTGTATCATTTCCCATTCTCACTGAACCACCATTATAGTATCCAAAAGTCTCAAAATTTTTTTTATCACCCATCATATGGTGAGTTCAGCCACTATCTATGATCCAGACATCATTTTTACTAACTTTAGATATGAGTGCAGTTTCTACATACCTTTCTTCATCTTCATTTGAATCATCCTTCATGGCTACAAATACCATCTCGATGTCTTCTTCTGATTCGGTGTCGGTGCCATTAGTTATGTTCTCAGCTAGGTAACAAGCTTTCTTCTCTTTGTCCTTGTAGTCTCGGGTATCTGTCTTGTTAGATTTTCAGTTGCTCTGATAATCTCTATTATAACCTTTATCAAACTTTTTCTCATATGATCTGTCATTTCCTCTGTCATCTTTTCTTCAGTTTGGGAATCTTGCAACAAAGTGTCCAACCACTTTACAATTGAAACATACAAGTGGTAATTTGCCTTTGTAGCTACCTTTTCCTCTCTACAATATTCTGGGCATAAGTGCTTCAATCTCATCAAGTCCTTGATCCTCATTCTCACTGTCATTGTCATTTCTAACAACATGTCTATAACTTGAGTTACTTATCTTTAGAGAATATTTAAATGTAGATTCTATGGATGGTAAGACACTATTATCAAATTTGTTCATCTCAAATGAAATTAGTCTACCAATTAGACTATGTAGAGTAACTATATTGTTTTCAACTGCTCTCATTTATTGAATAAAAAAAACTCTAATAGCATAAACATGCAATAAGGTTCTTAAGATTTTTATTACCACTGTCTCCTCTTCAAGTACACCTCCAACTCCTCAGATTGAATTTGTTACTTCTTTAATTCTGTATCTATACTAAGTAATGTTTTCTCCTTCTTTCATCCTTAGGTCATCAAACGTCCATCTTAAGCTTTCTACCTTTGCTCTTAGTACATTGGTATCTCCTCCATGTACAAGTTTCAACTTATCCCACATTTGTTTTGCAGAGTGCAGGTTTTGACATCTTTAAACTCAACATTGGAGAGTGATGATGCAAGTTCTATCATCATGCAGTTATGCTCATGCTTTACTCTTAATTTCTCAAGAGTGTGAGGTCCTGTAGGCAACACATATTGAGTATCTAAGTATTGAAAAATATCATTTCTAATACTTGATAGGTGGAGTCTTATTCTGCTTTGCCATGATGCAAAGTTGTCTTTAGTCAACTTCGGCACATCTCATCGGTTCATCTTGTGATCTTTTGCTTGAGCTGTTAAACTCCCTTTCTAAGCACACAAGCTCTGATACCAATTGTTAGTAATAACTGAAAGGGGGGGGTGAATCAGTGGCCTCAAAAATATTTCAATAATCAACCCAAAAAATTAGTACCACAATATTAAGCCTCTAGTTATCTTCAGTCCTATAAGATGAATTCCGCCAAATACTTATATCAAATTACTACTGCTCGAAATGCTTTGTAAAACCTTCTACTGTATGTTTATCGAATAACAGTCTATTAATTTACTGTAAGACAGTAAATTATCTAGAGCATACTGATCAATCCAATTAAGTTAAGTGTAATGCAAAACACTAAAGTAATGACTCATAAACACATTGACACATGGATTTTTAATGTGGAAACCCTATTAAGGGAAAAACCAATTGGGTCTGGTAACCCAAAATTTTCACTCTTCTGAAGTGAGCTCGGTGAAGAGCCAACCGTGTTAAAGGTTAAAAATACACTGTTAGGTGTGACCTTGTTAGAGGATTTAGATGTTTAGTCTGTCACTTGATATTAGGCATCTCTACACTACCTTCCTTGATCAAACACTCACTTGGCCTATCAATAGGTATATGGCATCTCATGCTATCTTCATGATCAAAATTTTTGATACTCCTTGGGATGTATCTCAATATAGAAAGGATCTTTAAATCCTGCTCAGTTAAGAGACTTTCTGAGTCAATGGATAAACTGAAATAGTATGATTTGTTCACATATACAACTTATACTTGTAGATTTTCAGATCTATTGTAATCTCATAGAACTATTCTGATCAATATATCTCAGTTTATACCCTTTTCTCCACTTTGATTCTGCTTGGTGATGCTTTTCTCTGGTGCTCAGTGTCCATAGAAAACTTTAGCTCTTTCCTCAGCTTGTTGATCAGGACTGTATGAAGTTTCTCTTCATCAGTTTCTCTTCAGCATCCTCTTTTCATTCATTCACCCACCACACCAATTTGTAATGAATTGAGTTATCTCTTTATAGACATGATATCACCATTGTTAGGTTCTTGATCTTCTTGATCTTGGCATGATCCATAATTCTCGCCAATTAGATTTAAGATAAAAACTCTTGTTTTATCTCGCTGAGATCTTCTTCCCAACTAGACAAAACAACTTTAAATCCATTACTTATCTCTGACTTTATCTTGTTGATGAAAACAAAGATAACTACCAGTTTACTCTTATATTTAGCTCTTCCAGCTAGATATTTTGTCATTTATGAACTCAAGTTAATTTAGGTGTTTAACTCTTTGATAGCATTGGTCAACACTCCAGTTCTCTTTGGGCTTCTCCATCAGTTTACACTATGTTTCTGGCCGTTGGTTATGCTTGTGATTCTACTCGTCAGTGTTCTTGCTCGGGCATCACTATGACTTGACTTTCGGTGATCTTTGTTCATCGGTGTCCACTAACTATCAAGGTTTGAATTCATATTGTGAATTCTTATCTTTTATGCATTACTAAAAGTATAATATTTTTCTCTTTGATTCTCTAAAATCTATGACACTTTGATTATAACCGATTAGATTATATCAACTTGACATCAATTCCAATACAATCCATTATCTGATTTAATTTCTTGCATTATCCTTCTGCATTTTGGTGATCAACTTAACATCTTCAAACATTTAATCAATTACATGTGATCAACTAGCAAGGTGTAGGACATTGTAGATGGATTAGAAAGCTGATTGATGAGATGAATAGACAATGATGGATGAAGAGGGTGAATGCGGCCCTCAAGGACAGTCTCCTCAAGATTACCCAAGCTAGGGAAAAAAATAATATAGCAATGTAGGATCATGGAGAGGTTCTAGATAGCATGTAGGATAATGACCCGATATCATGAAAAGCATTTGGTCTAAAAGAGTGGACATGTCAAGAAGTTTTTGAGAAATAATTTTGCAATTTTCATTCTTCTTCTTTTTTATCAAGACCAAGGGGTCAATTAGATAGGATATAGCTATGATAGCGTAATTAAAATAAAGAATGATGGAGGCTATAATTGAATGTTTGGATTATGGTAGGAATGCATAGAGATAGGGAAGATAGGCTTGAGATAAGAAAGACCATGATAGGGTATCATGGATTAGAGCAAGTGAATAGGTTGATGGAAAGGATAATGAATGTGAGGATACACGATGCTCATGGATAGATTCAACCTTTTCAAGATCATGGGAAGGAACATGGATGTTCACAGGCTAGCTAGATGTTAGATATGATGGATAAGATGACATGGAAGGAACTTTATCCCAAGTGAAGAGTGCAAGTAGGAGGAATTACGCATGATGCCTATTTTCCAGGTTTTCATCATGGTACTTATCCAAGGTGCCACAAGAAGTGGTTTTCACCATAGGATAGATTGATTTATCTTTACTTTTACTACCAAGGTGCCTGTTTACCAGGTTTTCACCAAGGCACTTTTTCTTTATTTCTTCTTTTTTTGTACTTTTGATTTTATGGAGGAACTTAAGCTTCTTTCTCTTTAGATAGTGCTCCTTGGAAAGATATGCTATGGTAGGCCAACGCCCCTTAAAGTATGCTCAAAGATGCTGATAGGGTGATGGTAGAGAAGACGATATGGAGGATAAGGGAGATGGTAGTCAAGGATTTATGCGATGGATTGGATAAGAGGAATGGAAGGATATGGGATGGATGGGTAGGTGGAATGTGCAAGATATTGGATAGGGTATTGAAAATTTTGTGTAGAGGTAGATGGATATGGTGATAAGATCAACATCAACACACACCTTTAAGGGTAGTGGATAGATGGAGGTAAAATTGGATGAATAGCTTGAGACTTTGATGTATGAGCTGATATGGATCTTGGTACACAAGGACCGAAGATGGATGAAGAAGGTAGTGAAGTATTCAAGGTAATGGATTTTAGGACATGAGGACCCAAAATAGAGTTAGAAGATGGGAGATGTTTAGATGGAGATGTAATGGAAGATTTTGGAAGCTTGGATGCCAACTCTAACTTTTCCTTTTTGTTCAAGCCTTTTAAGAGAGACTTGGGAATCTACATAAATTTTGATTTTCTTTTTCTTTTGGATGATTTAGAACACAATTTTTCCATTATGGATTTAGGAACCCATATTTTATTTGATATTGTTCTTTTCTTAGTGGACTTTTGTGGTCTCTTGAATATTTATTTTTTCTTTGTAGTCACATGTTGATTAGATGGGACATAGTGATCTTCATATGTAAGTGGATTCTTGGATTTGTGATTTTTTCCTTGCGCATCCAAATTGCTTCCAAAAGAATTAGGAATTATGGATGAATAGGGTCGATATGACTATTTCATATGAATGGGTTGATAGGGAGATTTCAAGGTTGCATGCCTTTGTTGATCTTGATAGGAGATAGGGCAAGTGGATGATAAGCTAGTAGTGATAGGTATGGTGGATGTAGGGATATAAGGACCCAATATAGATGGAAGGTTTGATGGTTTTAGCTTTAGGATATAAGGACCAAGGATGGATTTGGAAGATGGAGATGGTTGATGCTTAAATTTGAATGGAGGGATAAGGTGTGGAAGAGATATCAATATCTTTAGGGTGAGCTGCATGACAAAGGCTCTTCTCTTTTGAATTCATCTTTATATCAATAGGTGCATAAGTAGCATTGATAGGAGCATCTGAAGCTTGAGGGGATTTATTTTTATGCAAGGGATTTAGAGGAATGATGGTTTTCAGACATGGAAGAACATGACAAGGGGATGATGGGATGCTCTGATCTTGAAAAGGATCATTAGATGGTGTACAAAGGGTACTTTTCTCTTGATTTTCAATAGGTTCCTTAGAGATGGTTGAAGGATATCTTGATCTTTCTTGGGAGATGGATAAGATATAGGAGATGTAAGAGTTTCTTATTGGAAGAAATGGAAGGGGATGATGAAATCATCATGAGACTCTTGAGATGTGTTACTTTGGTCAAACATTGGATAAGGATGGATGGTGTCTTGATCTTGATCATTACTAATATTTGTTTCTTCACAATTTGGATTGTCTCCTTGATATGGAGCCACTTCTAAGGACAAGGTAGGAGTGTTGAATTGCATGAAGCATTCTTGACACACTGATGGATAATCCTTTGGAATAGGCATGATAAGCGTTGAAGCACATGGAAGTTTTATGTCTATGATAGTTGAATCCTGAGAAAGGCTTGCATCTGTATGTTGATTAGCTTGGATTTGTTTTAGAGGTAGTCCTTGAGGGTAGACATAGTCAGCATTAGGCTCAGTTCTTGATAGAGATGGTGTGTTTGGTTGTGAAGCTTTAGGAGATAGAGGAATGTTGGAAGAAGTAGATGTGATATGGGAACCATTGCTAGACATGGATTCCTGATATTGATCATGCTTGAGATTAGTATCTTCAATAGATGATTCATTAGGATTTTCCACTTTGATTATGCCATCATTTATGAGATCTTGGATTTTATGTTTCAAATCCATGCAAGATGAAGTTTTATGCTTATTGCATTGATGATATGCATGATAGGTACTCAAGAATCTCTGTCCATGTGATGTGGCTAGAGGCAATGTGATGAGATTATGCTCAAGAATTTCTTCTAATGCTGATTTATAAGATTGTCCCAAAGGAGTAAAGATTCTCTCTAAAGGATAATTAGACACTTCCAGACTTGCAATATCCTTCTATTGTGGATAGAAAATACTTTCATCTCATTTTGTCATAGTTTCCTCTAAATTATCTTGATCAAAGATAGGATGGTCGTAAAACTGTTCTTCATTTTGATCAAAGATGAGATTGTCATAAAACTGTTCTTGATCAAAGATGGGATTGTCATACCAAGATTTATCCATGTTGGAAGGAAGTGTGGAGATGTGAGAATCATGATCAAATAGAAAAGGAAAGGTTGATCTTAATGAGAATTAGTTAGATGAAGTATCCTTTTCGTTCTTGTTCAATTCCTGAAGTTTAGATTTCAAAGATTCAAGTTGTTTTGATAAAGTTGCCATAAGAATCTCTTCTTTGCTTTTAGACATTGTAAGATTGTCTTGATGCACTTGCTTAGAATATTGAAGAGAAGGTATGATGATTCAATTGATTAACTGACAGGTGTTGAAGTGATATCTAAAGTGTTGATTAAGTCCAAGACAAAAGGAAAAAGGAGATAATGTCCAACTGAGATAGAGATAGCAACGACTCTGATCGTGATTCAAGGTTGGCGAACCTACTTTTGCAACTCAAGATAAGGACAATGTAGACAAAGATGATAAGATTGAAATAGATAATGGGTCACTTGGAATAGAACAACAAAATTAGATTTTGAGACAACAAGCAAGTCAGTTTGTCAATAGATCACAGTCAAAGATAGATGATTAGTGATGTTGGTAAGAACACAGATTTGAGAAAATCTAGATAGAATCAATGCGACAAAAGATAGAATTGGACAGAAATTTGACTAATTTCAGAGTTTGATAATAGATGCAGAAACTCAGACAAGAGTTGATAGATAACACCTAGAAGTGAAGATTTTGAATCTAAATGATCGATTTGATGTTTGTTTTGAATTTCTGTGTTGATGTTTGCACTCACGCAAGACACATCATGAAGAATTTTTGTTGTAAAAAGAAGAACAAAGGCACCACTACCTAGGTAAGCCAGGGCAATATCTATTGAATTCCCACTTGAACCAAATTTTAGCCATGCCTACTCATAGAAGACAACTTAGAAGCTTGGAGGCATAGACTTCTCCTTACAGTGTACTCACTTCTTAGGCACACCAAGCTTTGAATCCTAAGGGTAATGAATTCCCAAGGGAATGTTGTCTCTACTAAGATCTATGAAAGTGTGGGATGTCTTAGTTAGTCTCTAACCTTTCGTGCTAGTAGATAGAGGGATTTTGGTTACTAGCACAAATTTTTTTAGTCAAGGCGTCCATTGAGGTGGTTATACTTGCGTCAAATTAGCTTTGTTATGGAGGCCTCCCAGCCTATAGAAGTTATGTTCTGTAGGTTTTTACGCACCACAAGGGTACTAAGGGAGATCTTCTTCCTGGTATAACATATTCAACACCTGTTCACTATGAGATTAATCACAATGACATTTTTTATATACCGGTTCAGAAGGGCTTGGCTTTAGCCTATTACCGGTTGGGAAATCCAATCTCACTGGTTCTATTAAAGCTCTTGGGAGGTAGCCACACTAAAGGATTTGTATATATTTCTCTTTCACACAAGATGCACGAAGGTGAGGGGAGAGGATGTGTCCATACAATTCATTGGGATTACAAAACTAGAAGATGTTAGTAATAAATGAGAGGGGGGGGGGTGAATTAGTGGCCTAAAAAATTAATCATTAAATCAACCCTTAAAAATTATTACCACTTTTAAGCCTCTGGTTATACTTAGTCCTACTAGATGAATTCCTTGAAATAATTATAACAAATTATTACTTGTCGGAATGCTTTGTTAATCCTCTTCTGTATGTTTACCGATAAGTAGTATTTTATTTACTGAAACATAGTAAATAACTATAGTATACCAATCAATCCAAAATTGCATATGTGAAATGTAAAACAGTAAAGTAATGAAACATAAACACATGACACATGGATTTTTAATGTGGAAACCCTGTTAAGGGAAAAACCACTCGGACCTGTTGACGAGACTTTGTGACTGGGCTCGCCAACAGATGTAAGTTGTCACTGGGTAATGGGGTACCGGCCAACTTTGCCTATAAAGGTTGTTCGGAGAAATGAGATTCCCTTGGCCTTCAAGCATGTGAGAGTCAGGTCTCGACAGTGTGGGAGCTTAGTTGGGAAATGTGACTGTTTTGTTCAGGGGGATACCTGGTTATCTTAGCTTGTCTTCTTTGGGGATTTAAGTAAGTGGGGTTTCCTTCAATAATTTACTAACTTCACCAAATAAACTTCAAAAGATATTACAGGGTTAGAAATATTCCATCTACCTATAGTTATTCCAAACATTCAAAACATCAACCATGCTCTAACATGCTACACTAAATAAGAAAGAAATACATAACCATCAGCTCATATTTAATCAATAGGGAGGAAAAAGGAGGTCATTAATATACTTAAAATATCAGAGCAAGGGACATAAAGAACATGCAACACACAATTCTGTTAACCTGGAGATCAGAATTCTAGCAACATCGTTGATAGAACCCTTCTTCATTAACATGTTTCTAGCAAGCACTGGTGTGTACAATAATGGTGGCTCTAGGGGAGCATTTAACTATTGAAAGCTTCTAAAAACTAAGGAGCATTGAGCTCTACAACTAAGAATAGAGACAATTGAAATGATATTTTCTATGGATTGCAAAATCATCAATTTCATCGACCCTTGGAATGAGGTCAGACTTATTATTTATACACAAGTTTTGACCTAAAACTAACTTAAATTATTTTACACAACAATATAATACTAGACCTTGCTCCCATATAATAGTGGAGCCATTTGCCTGGCTGATGAGGAGGTTGACCTGATAAAGGTCTGGGAGGGATGCCGCTAGAAGTTATCTTATGGAGGCTACCTGCTTGGTGGCCCACCCATAAACTACCCATGCTTTCTTCTTCATGATCCGGAGATAATCCATGTCGCCCTGTGTAAGTCACAATCCAAAGAAAGGGGTTCCCAGGTGGATCTCGGCCAAAGGCTATGTTAGTTCTGCCAGAAGCATGAGGAGATTGGCATTAGTCTCTCTTTCCTCCTTCAACTTCTAGCCTTGCTTGATATATCTAGCCTCTACTTCTTTTGTGGCCTCCCTTAGCAAGTCTAGTTCACCTTTCTTGTCTCTTCTCCCTAATGCCACTTCTGTGATGTTATAGTCCTCGGGCCTTACGACCACTGCATCTACACCTAGAGGGGGTGCTATGATAGTCACAACAGTGCTTCCCACTAGCTCATTCTAGATAATATGGACTGTCTATGCTTTCTTGGGTTTATGAGCTTCCACATATATGGCCATCATTTCGGCCAAAGAGAGTGGAGCGCCTGATGCGAACGTCGGGGCCTTTCTTTTCTTTGATTCTACCAGCCATTAGGGTGGCTAGGATGGCTTCACTATTAAGACTTGTGCATTAGGATTCCCTTTGGAATCTGGTGGTGTGTTCCTGGAATGTATATTATCTTTGGGCTCTTTCTCCTTCTCTTGCTCTTGTTCCTTTTCCTGTTCTCCAGAACCTTCAGTATTTCTCGCCATGCTAGCGTCTTCTATGGTGATGTACAGAACTTTTTCTCTAGTCTCAACATTGATTGTATCTTTAGGGACTTCCTCATCCCTCCCGGCATCAGCTAATCCTACATTTACATTGTCTGAGACTTCCTGGTCAATCCGCTGCTGCTGTTCTTGGGCTTCATCAGCCTCCTCTGCTGGAAAATTTTCCTCCATCAGAATATCCTCTAGGGGTGGGTGAGGTCTTTGGCCAAAGTTTAATAATGCGGCCACCATTACTACCTCACCAAATGTGCTCTGGGACACTTGATCACCCGGAGTAACCAAAGGTGACTGGAGCATGATGAACGGGGGTACGGTTGATCTCGAAGGTCTGGGTTCCCCAACCATCGGTTGCTCATCTATGGGCTGCCTTGGTGTATCTTTGGTCTCTTGGACTGGTGTATTCTCTTGCTCGGGCCCCTTTTGTGCTTCCTCCTAGGCCTCTTGTTCTGATGTAGTTTCTTCTTCTGGGATCTCCTTTTCTATGGGGGTCTCCTCTTTATCCTGAGCAACAATTTCCGCCACCGTGTGGCAACTTGTATTCCCCTGGAGGTTCATGATTTTTTCTGCCCCAAACATGTCATCAAAATCATCATGTGGGGGAGGGCTGTCAGGGATTTCTTCAAGTTTAGGAGAATCCAAACTAACGTCAACTAGGGGCACATCTGACATACCAGGACTAGTGTACACACTTGGGGTAGGGGTTACCCTTTTCTTCTTCTTCTTTCTTGTTAGTGGGACCCCGGTCTCCAGAATACTGGTAGACTCCACCTCCGCAAAAGTTTGTTTTCTCATCATCGCGGTCAAGGATGGGGATCCCGTCGGGCGAGCAGAAGCCATTAGAGTCATGAGGATGCTGAAAGATATCTATGTGCTTATTTGCTGGCTGACCAGCCTCACCGACTCCATTTGTTGTTGCAATTGTACCATTAAAGGGGTGGGAACTTGGGGAGGTACCTTGGCTGGAGCTCCCTCTTTTTCTTTCCCTTTTCTTGTGCTAGGTCCGGTGGCGGTGGAAGATGGAGAAGGTCTGGTGCTGGTGGAAGAGGGAGTGGCCTTACAAAATTTCTTCTGGGTGCTTTTAGGACACACCCAGGAAAAATATTGGTGACTGTATGCACCCTAAAATGGTCACCTAGACTTTGGGCCCCATTTCTCAATTTATCAAATCCCTGAATCAATATTTTCAAATATCAACAATATCAATTATATCAATTTCCTTGATCAAATCATAATCAATTCAATATTTCTTAAGGTTTGAGCCTTATTTAATTTAAAAGAGAAAAAATAAAAATAAAAATATTATTTAATTAAGAGAAAATGCTCTCTTTTAATTAATTAAAAATCTCTTTTAATTAAATAATAAAATCACTTTATCCTCAGCCTTTATTTAATTAAAAGGAATTTCCTCCTCTTTTATTTAAATTAAAAATCCTCACTTTCCTTCTTATCCTATGTTGCACAAATAAAGCATTATTCTTATTTTATAAAAAGGAAAAAAAAACACAAAAGTCAACTCCTATTTTCCTATTGGAGGATATTTGTGCACAAGGATCAAGCTTCTTTTTTTCTCCACCCTTGATTAAGACTTTTGCCTCTTAATCTCAATGGTCCATTTTTATC
>MU227454.1:1725127-1747169 GCA_018584345.1 Thuja plicata | reverse complement strand
TCACATAGTCTAAATAGGAAGGCTTGGTAACACTTGTTCTTTCCTTTCATAGATTAGTTGCATTGTACTTTATTTTTCATAGTTTAGCTTGCATTATCATTTAGATTTGCATTGCATTGCATACATTTTTTATTTTTGAGGATATTGGCATTCTTGCCCTTGTCTTCATTGAATCTCTCATTGTATGGTTTATTGGCAAGGTCATGAGTTTATAGCTCTAGCTGAGAGAAACTTTACAAATCTTGCAACTCCATGCATAGAGAGCTATGGATCGATTTGTGAGGGCTCACTCTTGAGTTTCCTTGCATGTAAGGATTTATAGAAGTGCACTATTTTGTGTGTACAATGACTTGCCCCCAAAATAGGGTGACATACCCCTTCAATTGTTAAGTCTTTAGGGGTGGCCCAGTCCACTAGAGGGAGATCTAACTTGTCTAACCCCTGCCCCTTGTATGCTAGATCCTCCAGCGACCTATCATTTGAAAAGCCCTTCAGAAAAGTCTAAAGGTCGAGTGCCTTCATGAGTCATTTAGACATGCACGAATGTTATCGGGCCCAGAGATCAAAACTATCTTGGCAGTCCACCCAAAAATCTTAAATATCTACTTTGTGTGGCGGGGATGCCTAGGAAAGTGCTATGGGAATCCACCAGACCCAGGTTTTTCAATTCATTGTCTGCCTCCCTTGCTGCGGCGAGGCTGCATGTATAATTTCTGCATGAAAATGGGAATGAGACATTGATGACCTTCTTCAAGGTAAAGAAGGCGTGCAGATCCATCATTTGCCAGAAGAACTCTAAAATAATAATTATGTCCCCATAATATCAGGAAAGAAGATGGGGCTTCCCAGAGAAGCCGGTCACCCGAATGTAAGTGTGGTGCTGAAACTGAATGAAATAGCGGCCATAGGTGCTGACCAAATTTATCGCCTCCTGTGACAATCGGTACCCAGAGTCTCGGGTAAGTGTTAGGATGTTATGGTAAATGAAAGCATCATTTACCCAACAAAAATTTGGGAAGCTGAGTTCCCATTGTATTTGGGGATAATGATCCCATGGTGTTACTTGGCCCGGCCCATTTCCATGTTCTCCAACTGTTCCCAAACCTAGAAAAGCCAGTCTTTGTTGGGCTAATGCCCATAGCATGTATGATGTCATGTAGAACTTAGAACTCTAGACGATGCCCTTCAGCAATGTGTCCATGTGATTGGATATGATGGCCACCTAGTTGAAGGTCTGACTGCGAGTGGTGATGCAGTAAATAAAGTAGTACATCCATGCTGAGAAACCCTGGGCATGGGGAAATCTGAAGATCTTGCACAATAATATAGTGCCCGCCTTGGGCTCTTTGAACTCCCCATGGGGTATTTCCAACTTCATCCTCCTACAATCCCTCTTTGGGGACTTCAGCCAGTGGCTATTGAGATATTTCCAGGAGATATGGGCAGCGTCCTCAAACTCTTGCAAAATTTGGACACAATTCCGGATAATGGATCCATTGAATTGTGGGATCTCCATCTCTGAGGCAAAATTTGCTACATCCAAGGTGAAAATTGTTTCTGGATACTATAATGGATGCGGATCTAGAAGCAGAATGGTTCGAGTAGGTGCATTGTGCAAAGTTTCTAGTTGGAGTATTAACTCTGGTGATTGTACCAAACAAGGAAATTTTTCCACCTTAATAATGCCAGAGGCGGCTAGCTGAGTGGCCAGATTGTCTCTGGTGGTCTTCAACCTATAGATGGCTTGGATCAAGCCTTGAATTTCAGCTCAAAGTCTAGGCTCTATGTCTATTATTTCTTGAACTTTGGAATCCACCTTGGATCCCATGAGAACATCCTCCTTCGGGTATTTGGAGGTGAGTGGTAGCTTTGCCAGCAACTTTTCAGCCTTGGTTTTGGTGGTTGCCCGAGTGAAGGTTGTAGGTAGCTCTAGGATATCAGGAGGGGTGATTACTTCAGACATCTTGATTAGCTTATCCACAACCTGCAAGACCAAAGAACCATTAGAACATGGTATATATAAAAGAATATTAGGAACTCTAGGGAATTCATCACCACCCTGCACCTGTCCAACAAGTGTTAGTACATACCAAAATCTTGAAATAATTGAAATAGATGTGAGTAGGACTCCAGGGTGTTGAACCAAGTGACAGGAGGGAACAAAAGATAAGGGATTTCTCAGGACCTGGAGTTTGGATAAGCTAGTCATTACTGTGTCGATGTGACCAGAGGGAAACTGTACTCTACTGATGTGGTCATGTGACAGGAAATATAAAGGCATTAATGGAAAAAAGTGGGCTAACATGGGGTAAAATTGAATGCTAGATGGGACATGGTTTGAATGCCCACTCGTGGGAAATTAATCCTGCCATTAAGGTGATGAGACAGAGAAGAGAGAAATCTGCCATGACTCGAACCAACGAGGTGCCGAGTTCAAACCATGGCGACTCTGTCTCGATGAGCTCCGTATGGTGAGTGAAAAAATATGATAGAGCACAATGAACTCATCAGTTTAGAGGGATACAAACAAGATATATACAAAAATTTATAGAGGTCCGAAGGGCAAAACACATATACATTAAAATACATAGAATTTATAAGCCTTTTTTATAGATTTATACCATTTTTACACAAGTACATGAGCTACCCTAAGACGATGTACATCATATACATTAGTTTACAATTGCAAAGAGGGTGGACAACCCTCTGGCAGAGCCAACCCACCAATGGGAGGCAAGCCAAAAACCAAAACACAAAAGTGAACAAGCAAAACTGAACGAAGCAAAACCAAAAACAAAAGGAAACAACAAGAAAAAAGACAATAAGAAACTAGAGAACAAGCTGAGAGCCTACCTAGAAATCTAAAGAACAACATGAGAGAAACACACTAGGAACATGCTGCAACAAGTCTACCCTCGAATGATCACAAACAGACACAACAAATCAACTCATAATCAACCACTAAGCACAAAACAACACACATCTTAATCACAGTTTAATCGCCTAAGAATTGCTCTGAATGCTCTAAGTGTTTTTAATCATGGTAACTATGAAAGTGATAGGTAATTTCCATTTATACTTTTTAGGGTAAAACAAGTTACACTCCTCTCCACAAACTTTGGAACATGTAGACCTCTAGACTCCGGGCCTGGGGTTTCCATGCAACTATGCCTTCTCATGAAAGGAGATAGTTGAAAAGAATCCCAGAGTCTGAAATCTAGTTCTGGAGAGAAAAAACTCTGGGACTCGGTCCCAGAGACACAAGAAACAAAAAGAAAAAGAAAAAAACCCTCACAGAAGAAAAAGCCTACAGAGAAAACAAAGAAAAAAGGAAAGAAACAAGGCAAAAGCGAAATCAAAAAGAGGGGACCCAACATTTTGCACACAAAATGTAGGGATGGGTATGCAGGGCATAAAAAATGGTGACTCTCTGGGATGAATGCCTTAGTGCATTTGAGAACTGCAAAATCTCTAGTTAGCAAAACTAGAATCAATCATTACTTGGAGCATCCTGCTTGTAAGGTGCGAAGCATCTGAGAAAATTTGGCCCATACATGATTCAATCCTTGGTCTTTCATCAGTTGTGAAGTGTTCTTTGAAAGAAAATCAAGGTGATGACCTCTAGGAGAAGAAGAGAAAAGGCACTAGATATATCGAACCAAAGTCATCAAATTTTCTCATTTCCTTGGGATGCCAGAATTTCTCCCATTCTTTTCTTTTATTTCTTTCTTTTCTTAGATGGGGAAGGCGGTACTCCTTTCACCATGAACCTTAAGATTAGCTAATTTTAATGGGGGTACTTCTTTCACGTTTCCATTTACTTCAAATTGATAAATAAAGGAGAAAACTCTGGACCCAGAAATAATTTAAATACTTTTCAGACTTGGGCCAACAAACTAGTGTGACCGATCTACCCTCGGCGTGTCCGATTACTTGTTCCTTTAATTTTGATTTAACTAATTTCCAGACTTTTGGGGATGAATCTGATGTAGATTACTTAGAGCTTGTTACCAAACTCACAAAATAACTCCGAAGCATGGACCAATTCCACCATACTAACAATAGATTCCAATTTCACCAAAAATGCAAAAGGTACCATTTTGGAGACTAGATGTTATGCGAAGCATACCGGTCTACAAAAGGGGGGAAAAACTTTGGGGACCTAGAAAAAATGAAAAAAGAAAAGGGGTGGTCCTGGAGGACAGCCAACAAAACTATTTACAAGGCAAGGCACCCCAAACAGAGCATCAAGAAAGAATATTTGCAAGAGAGAAGTTTACATATAGTACAATTCTGGACAAACTTACCTCATTCAAAATAGTGCTTGAGAAACTATCCATTAACAGGCAATGGAATGAATTCTCTGGTCATGGTACTGAGGTGATAAGTATTTGCCCCGCAGATCTCCCATATCAAGTATGGTCCAAGCCAGAGCTATTGGAATTTGGTGTGCTTTCCTTTCTTTTCCTGGGCCTTATCCCACAAGAGGACCAAGTCCAAAATTTGAAAGGCTTTATACTAGGCTCTTTGGTCAAACCATCATTTCACTACTGCTTGGTGACGTGCAAAATATTTAAGAGCTGCATCTCTTTGTTCTTCCATTCACACCAGATTTAGGAGCCGAACCTCCACAATATTGACCCAGTTGCTGAATTCCTGCATGAATTATAAAATCAAGATCTATAAGTTAATGGGGAAGAATGGGTTCTAGCCATAAACTAGATGGAATGGGGATGTCCCCAGGGCTGCCTTAAGTCAATTACAATCTACCCAAAGAGAGAATCTAAGCTTTTGGTGCCATTCCTAGGGATTCTATTCTAACAAATGTTTGATCACTTGAAGCAATTTTTTGTTAGTTGATTCAGTCACACCATTCCCTTGAGGGTAATAGTTGCTGGAGAACTTCAGAGTGATCTTCCTGTCATAGGTCCATTCAAGTAATTGTGCTGAAGAAAACATCAGACCATTGTCAGATACTATAGCAAAGGGCATTCTGAATCTTGTGACAATATTTTCTTCCAAGAATTTTATGACTACATCTGCCATGTTGTTTTTACAAGGTATTGCTTCAGACCATCGGGTGCAATAATCAGTAGCAGTGAGAATGTACTGGTGGTTGACAGACAAGTTGGGGTTGATTTCCCTGATAAAGTCAAATTCCCATTGGGCAAAAGGTCTAGCTTCAAAGACTGGCTGCAAAGGCATAGCCAGATTCCACTCATGATGTGCCGCAGTTTGGCAAGTATGGCACTTCTTGACATGAGTGTAGACATGTTTAAAGATACAAGGCCAATAATATCTAGCCCAGAGGATCTGATGGGCACTGATGTTAGTTGAACCATGCTTGGTTCCAAATTGCTCATGAAAATCTTTGATTATCTTTGCAGCTTGAACCCTATCAATGCACCAGAGGTAAACTCCCTCATAGTTCATGAAAAAAAGTGTGGCATTTTTTTATCATGAAATTTGTACTTTTCAACGCAAGGCATGACGTTGGTTTGAAGGCAATCCCTCCGGGCATCTATTATTCAACAACAAGTACACCAAGTCTATGTACCATGGATCTTGAGTGAAGGAAGCCATTGTATATGTCTAACATTCGATGTGGGGAGTCTCTTCTGCCATCACTCTATATAGTCCCAAGCCTCAGACTATCTTCATGGAGGATGGCCATCCATTTCTCCCATCTTTCACCCAATTCACTCTGCATCAGCAGGGATTTTACTGCTTGGTCCAGGATGACAACATGCACTTTGCTCCAAAGAATATAATGCTAAAATTTCTTCACAGTGTGAACAAGAGAAAAGGCCTACTTTTCCAAAGGCGAATACCATACTTCGGCATTCTTAAAGGGGGATCTCATGAAAGCTATTGGTCATTCTTCCCCTTCGACCTTCTAGGTCAAAACTACCATGGCAGAATGCAACAAAGCAAAGGAATAAATGTAGAAGGGGAGGGAATAGTCCAGACTAGCCAGGACTGGGGCCTCCATTATCATTTGTTTGATCTGGGAGAACTCCCACTTGGATTCAGGGCTCCAATCAATTTTAGTATCTTTCTTCATCATTTTGTTTAGTGTTTTTACGATCTCGGCGAATCCAGTGATGAACCGCTGGACAAAGTTGATCTTTCCAAAGAAAGATATCATTTCTTTCTTGCTACCGGGAATTTGTAGGTTTAGCAACACTTCAACTCTCTCAGGATCAATGGATATACCCTTCTCAGAGATAATATGCCCTAGTAATTTCCCTTTAGTGACCCCAAATATGCATTTCTTAGGGTTGAGGGATATTCCATACCGGTGACATCTCTCACAAATCTAGATGAGGTGGGCAGAATGATCACGCCTGTCCTGGGAAGGTCAAATCATCCATGTAGATGATTATACACCGGTTCACCAGGCCTTTGAATGCAATGTCCATATCCTTTTGAAATGTAGCCCCTATGTTGATGAGGCCAAATGGCATTCTCCGGTAGGAAAATTTTCCCCACTTGGTGGTAAACATTGTTTTGTCTCTATCATCATATTTAACCATGACTTGGTTATACCTGGGGTACCCATCCAAGAAGGACATCATTTGTGATCCATTCACAATTTGCAATACCTCATCTAGTGAGGGGAGAGGGTGATTATCTTTCTTGGAGGCCTTGTTCAAATTTCAAAAATCCATGCAAAGGCAGATCTTGCCTCTTTTTTTCCTCACAGGGATGAGGTTGGCATCCCACGTAGTATGCTAGATTGGAAAGATTATCAGGGCTGACATTATTTTTTGAACCTCCTAATAAATCAGAGGCTTGATCAGTGGATTGATCAATCATTGCTTTTGCTAGAAAGGCTTAGCATCAGGTTTGAGTGGGATAGTATGGGTCATAATGGATGTATCATAGGTTTTTAAGTCCTTATACCCCCACGCGATTACATCAATGTATTCTCGGAGAACTGCAAGAATCTTCTCCTTCTCCTCAGGGGAGCATGAGGTGCCAATGTGTATCATTTTCTCTTCACCGAGCAGGCAGATGTTCACTTTCTCAAATTTTCCTCCCTCAGAGGAGGATGACATCTTTTCCCATCCCCGAGGGTCTGAGTCAAAGATTCATTCAAGTGTGACCATCCCCTTAGGGATGGTGTTGGTTGGTAGGTTCATGATCCTGTCATCTTCATCACCCTGTCTAGTATCATCGTGATCTCTCTCTTCTACTATCTGGTCCTCAAAGACACCAACATCGGCCATGAAGGCCAGGATATTCTGATCATCCTTGAAGACCTAAACATGGGTGATGTTGTTTGGAATGGATGGGGTGGGGTTCATCTCAATAGAGAATCTCCAGAGTCGCGAGCCAGCCATTGGCTCAAGTGTGCTGGAAGAAATGGCAAGGGTATCCAAGACATAGTTCTATCTCTGGGGAATAAGATTAATGCTGAAGGCATCAAAATATTCAATAAGGCTCTATGCCCAGTTGTAGTATTCGGCCAACCTTTTATCATGACAGGTGTATTGACTCCGGACCTGCTTAACAATCAACTCCAAATCACCCAGGGTGTGGAGGTGAGTGATTCCTTTTATTAGTGCAAATAGGAGTCCAAGGACCAAAGCTTCGTACTCTGTGACATTATTTGTGCAGTTGAACTGCAGCTTATAGGACATGAGGAAGGATTTCCCCCATGGTTTGATCAATTCCACTCCGGCCCCACAGCCTTGTTTGGATCAAGACTCGTCAAACTTAAGGGTCCACAAGTCATCATTTGTTGTTTGGGGCTAGGAAGATGAAGTGGTTTTTGGATTGTTTTTGGGAAGGTTGGGAGGATTTTCCTCTGGCGCTGATGGTATACGGGTGAGGTTTGCCTCCAGAGAGATTTCTGGTTGGGATCTCTGGAATAATGGTGCTGAAAATGCATTATCAACAGAAGCACTAGGTCCTGGGGAATTAGTTATACATTCTTTCTTTCGGAGGGCATTGATGTACTGAGTAGCGACAGCAAGGCAAGGTTCACACTCTAGCTCCAAATATTTCTGTTAATGCACTTGGCACCAGGTGCCAGACAAGAGTGTAGCAGGGGTCGCTGCAGTACCCTGAGAGTTAACCTCAACACTCAATTTTTCCTCTAAGTCCCAGGTTCTCTACAAAACTGTGGGGTCCTCCCTGGGGGTGAAATTGAATTTTAAGATCTCAAGGGGTTGGTACACCCCAGGGGAAGTCTAAGAGAAGAGGACTTCATTTACCCTCCCAACTTCGCTGAGGGCCTATTTCATCCGGAGCTCACTTTCAACCTAGCTCTAGTTAGATTCTTCCTCCCAGGGGAGCCACTAGTGGGAAAAGTCAGTTGAGAAATATTCATTGAGGGACTTGGACCAATTGTAATTTAGTAACATCCCATAAGTCTCTGGGCTGTCCACCACTTGGATGTCAATTATGCTGGCTATCCTCAGGTCCTAGATGAGTTGAATCCAGACGTTCTTCAGTTCACCCACCATTTTCATAGCAATTTTATCTTGCTGGATTACTACACCGTTAGACGGTGTGGGTTAGAATCTAAGCTTCTAGCATATGGATAAAGGCTTGATGTTTCCTGAAGCCCAGGAATCTACTAGGAAATTGTGTATATTCTTCCCCTGTATGTTCAGGCCTAGTAGGAAGGGAGGATCTGTAGTGTTACCTTGGAAGATGGCCTCGTTGGCATCATCAAAAGAGACAGTCTTGGGTGGGAGACTGATAGATTCTGAGTTTCCCAAGAGCTTCAGAAGATAATTCTTCTACTCGGGACAGTTAAGTAAAACTTCCATCAAGGTCATTGAGGTGGTGGTTTGTTCTAACGCCTTTGTGATGTCAAACCTTCCTCCCGGGAATTGGTGGCTTCCCTCGGTTGGGTCCTTACCTTGGTTAGAGCCAGGGCCTTTTGGAGGGACAAACCAATCAGTCATGTTGTTCTAGGGAGGAGTGTCTTTGGAAGGCGTGGGCATATAAGCTGGTCCTTTACCAGCCTGACTCCTAGTGTTGTAGGGAGTCTGTGGGTTGGTGAAGGCATTAGCCTCAAAGGCCATACTAGATTCATTAAAGAACCCCTGTAGTTTGGGTTCCTCTTCATCTTCTCTGCCTATTCTGAAGAAGATGGTCTCATAGGTAAATACACCATGAGTGGGCTCTTGTATAGGAGGCTCTAGGGGAGTAGGATCAAAATTTTGTTGTTTGTCTAGTTGGGAAATCATGATGACTTTCTCTAGCATGGCACAGTTTACCTCATTATGAGAGCCTTTGTTGTGCAATATATACTAGTTGGTCATGGGCTTAAAGTCTGTGATGGGTGTGAAATGGGAAGGTCCAGCACCACCTTGATTGGTGTTTTGGTTTGGAGGTGGACCTCTGGTATTAGCATTGTTATTCCATTACTATTGGTTGGGCTGCGGCCCATTGTTGTAGTTTCTTCCTCCGGTTTTGTTATTTCATTGACCGAAGAAAACATTCCCTCTCTGGAAATTGGTGTTGTGGGGTGCAAAGGACCCCACCTTCAGTTGACCCATATCCACAGTCAGTGTAGACAACATTCACCAGAGGGATTCAACCTTGACAGTCAACTGGGTATTCGCATCATAGTGTGACGACTGCTATTGTTGGTTTCTCAGGAAAGTGGTAGCATTCGTTGGAGTCGAGGGCGGCAATCCTCCAGCCATGAATGACTAAAAGAAAGGCACTCTGGGAGGTTGTGTCTATGGTTGCTACATTTGCTATAGCTGGTTCCAGGGAAAAGATTTTTGACCTGATATTGTCTAGGCTTGAGATGAGTATACGTACTGGGCCTGCTGATCTATCGGCGGTTGTGGGGGATTCACAGCCATCATGGGGGAACCCATTGCCTAATTGGGGTTATATCCCCTAGCATAAGAAGTTCCACTGGGTATCATATTAAATGGCATGCCCTACCCAATCCCGCTTAGAGACTTGTTAAGACCACGGGACAACTCCAAGGCCAAGTTATAGACCTTTGCCAAAGTATCTCGGTCACCCAGGGTGGTAGTTCTCTAGAGGAGAGTGGCAACAAAGGGGTCCATCGCATTGAGATAGGTCTGGATAGTTACATTCGCGGATGGGATGAAGGGACCCGTGCACCATTTCAAGGTACATTAGAACCGATGGTTGAATGTTGTAAGGGGCTCATTTGGTTCCTTCCTAATAGAGATGAATTGGCTGTGGGACCATGCTAGGTCCATGTGTATGTGGAAGGTGGCCAAGAAGGCATCCTCCATGTCCTGCCAGCTATTGATGGAGTTGGCAGGGAGGTTAAGGTATGAGTTCAGCTCATTTTATCCCAGGGACAGAGGGAACATCTAGGTCACAACGTCTTGATGTTGGATCTGGGGTCAGTTCATGGCATCTTTGTATGCCTATAGATGCTCTTCTGTGGTTTGTGATCCTAAGTGCTCATATCAGGGACAGATCTTCTCTGGGTGCGAAGGTAGATCATTGATTGCACCCAAAAAATTTCCCATCGAGGACTCGGTATTTCCAAAATATGCAGCCATTAGGGGTGTTGGATTTTGACTAGGTTGATTGTTAATTCCTAGGGTCGTCTAGGGAACTTGGGTATTCTAAGCTGTAGTATATCCCCAAATAATGGTGGCTGGTTTGGCTTTTGAGGTCCATTTCTATTGAACAAGAGGCTCGAGTTCAACAAACCTTCTAAGATTGGGAGCCAATCTAAGGACTCTTTCAAATCTTGTGGGTGAAAATGATCCAACCCCACTAAAGGTATGACTCCTAAAACTATGGCTTGGGGAATCCTCGAGCGGTGTAAAATCAAAATCCTCAGAGGGGGACGAGTTTATGCCCTCCTTCTAGCGCCAGTTTTTGTTGATGGGACTTTCTGACCTGGTCCGCCAACAGATGTAAGTTGTCACCGGGTACCAGGGTACCGACCAACTTTGCCTGTAAAGGTTGTCTGGGGAAATGAGATTCCCTGGGCCTTTAAGCATGTGAGAGTCGGTTCTCGACAGTGTAGGAGCTTAGTTGGGAAATGTGACTATTTTGTTTGGGGAGATAACTGGTTATCTTGGCTCATCTTCTCTAGGGATTTAAGTAAGCGGGGTTTCCTTCAAGCATTTACTAACTTCACCAAATAAACTTCAAAAGATATTATAGGGTTAGAAATATTCCATCTACCTATAGTTATTCCAAACATTTAAAATATCAACCATGCTCTAACATGCTACACTAAATACTGAAGAAATACAAAACCATCAACTCATATTTAATCAATAGCGAGGAAAAAGGAGGTCGTTAATCTACTTAAAATATCAGAGCAAGGAACATAAAGAACATGCAATACAAAATACCGTTAACCTAGAGATCAAAATGCTAGCAACACCATTTATAGAACCCTTCCTTCTTCATTAACATGTTTCCAGCAAGCACTGGTGCGTACAACAATGGTGGCTCTAGGGGAGCATTTAACTACTAAAAGCTTCTAAAAACTAAGGAGCATTGAGCTCTGCAACTAAGAATTGAGACAACTGAAATGTTATTAGCTATGGACTACAAATCATCAATTTTGCTGACCCTTGGAATGAGGTCGGACTTATTATTTATACACAAGTTTTGACCTAAAACTAACCTAACTTATTTTACACTTAACAATATAATACTATTTTTGGTGGCTAGTACTACTTGCGCCACACTACAAAAGACCTTGAGACAAAAAAGGTCAGACCTTTTCTATCTCAAGGTCTTTTTTAGCATGGTGCAGGTAGTAGTGGCAATCGGAAATAGTATTATATTGTTAAGTGTAAAATAAGTTAGGTTAGTTTTAGGTCAAAACTTGTGTATAAATAATAATTCTGACCTCATTCCAAGGGTCGGCAAAATTTATGATTTTGCATTCCATAGCTAATAGCATTTCAATTGTCTCAGTTCTTAGTTGCAAAGCTCAATGCTCCTTGGTTTTTAGAAGCTTTCAGTAGTTAAATTCTCCCCTGGAGCCACCATTGTTGTACGCACCAGTGCTTGCTGGAAACATGTTAATGAAGAAGGAAGGGTTCTATCAATGATGTTGCTAGCATTCTGATCTCCGGGTTAATAGTATTTTGTGGTGCATGTTCTTTATGTCCCTTGATCTGATATTTTAAGTAGATTAACAACCTCCTTTTTCCTCGCTATTGACTAAATATGAGTTTATGGTTCTGTATTTCTTCAGTATTTAGTGTAGCATGTTAGAGCATCGTTGATGTTTTGAATGTTTGGCATAACTATAGGTAGATGGAATATTTATAACCCTGTAATAACTTTTTAAGCTTATTTGGTGAAGTTAGTAAATCCTTGAAGGAAAACCCGCTTACTTAAATCCCCGGAGAAGATGAGCCAAGATAACAAACTATCCCCCCGAACAAAATAGTCACATTTCCCAACTAAGCTCCCACACTGTCGAGACCCAATTCTCATGTGCTTGAAGGCTTGGGGAATCTCTTTTCCCCAAACAACCTTTACATACGAAGTTGGCCGGTATCCATTGACAACTTACATCTGTTGACAGACCCGGTCACAAAGTCTCATCAACAAGACCGGTACCCTGAATTTTCACTCTTCTAAAGTGAGCTCAGTAAAGAGCCAACCTTGTTAAAGGTTACAAACACACTGTTAGATGTGACCTTGTTAGAGGATTTAAAAGATAGTTTGTCACTTAGTATCTGGCATCTAATTCTACCATCATTGATCAAACACTCACTTGGCTTGTCAATAAGTATCGGGCATATCCAATGCTACTTCATATGATCAAACTTTTTGATACTCCTTGGGATGTATCTCAATTAAAAAATACTTTTAAGTCTTTCTCGGTTAAGAGATTTGATGCTTCATTGGTTAAACTAAAACATTAAAGTGATCTATTCACACATACAACTTGAATTGCATATTTTCAGATCTATTATAAGTGCATTGCCTCTTTGATCAATATAATCAATTCAATACCTTTGTTCCACAATGTTCTACTCTGTGATGATGTCTCATTGTTTGTCAGTGTCTATAGAATCTAGCTCTTTCCCTAGCTTATTGATCAGGTCTGAATGAAGACTTTCTTCTTCTTTAGAATCTATTTAGCATCTTTCCTTTTCTCTCTTTTTCACCCCACAATTCTTAATGAATTGGGTTTGTCTCTTTATAGATATGATTCACCATTTCTTGGATTTCTTGATTCTTGGCATGATCAACAATTCTCGCCAATTAGATTTAAAGAAAAACTCCAGTTTTATCTCGTAGAGATCTTCTTGTTAACTAGACAAAGAAACTTTAAATCCATTACTTATCCTCGGCTTTATCTTTTCAATTAAAACAATGATAAGTATCAGTTAAGTCTATTTATAGCTCTTGATAGCTAAGCATTTTGTCATTTCTGAACTCTCTATTCTGTTGGTCAATACTTCAGTAGTCATCGGTGATAACTGACTATTCTGTCGGTATGAATTCAGTTGTCATCAGGATCTCCATCCGTAAAAAAAACTATAATTCTATCTGTCAAGTTACTTTGTGTTTTTCTCATTCGGTAACACTGTGACTTTGCTCGTTAGTAATGTTGTGCATTTGCTCGTCAGGTAACACTATAAATTTTCTCTTTTACTCTGACCGTCGGTGTGCACTTCGTCAGGTTATGTAGTCACTTTGTGAATACTTGACTTATATGCATTACTAAAAGCATAGCCTTTGATTCATTAGTTCTTTGAAGTCTTTGGCAATATGTCCATGACCATACAAATTATATCAAGTTGAAATTAATGACAATACAATACATTAACTAATTTAATGCCTTGCATGATCATCAACTTAACATCTTCAAACATTCAATTAGTTTTAGTTCATCAATCTCTTCCTTTGGCATTGATGGCAACACACTACATTATCACACTAGATTATTTCTAGTACAATATTAAATATAACAGTTGAAGTTCATCAAGCTACCAATCTTATGTACTATAACTGATACAAATACCTAGTCCTCTGTAAGTTCATATAACTTAGATTTGATTCTTGTAGCTTTCTTTCTGTCTTCAATCCCTTCACTAGATAGATGTAGAATCTTTCTTTCTCTGATGTGATGTGTTATTCCCCTGTTTCAAACTCTCTCCCTTTGACTATTTTCTTTTCTTTTGATGTCTCTTGTCAGCAATTCTTTTCCTTTGTGTGTACTCTCCCTTTCTTGTTACATCTCTCCCTTTGGATACTATGATGGATATAATCTCTATCTCTCCCTGATGTATAATCTCTCCCATGGATATAATCTCTCCCTGAAGTGATAATAGATATAATCTCTCCCTTTGACAACAATGCCAAACAAATATTTTTGATAGTAATGCCAAACGTATCCTTTCTATCCATAATATACTCCTTGAATTTCCCAATCCATCGGTAATACAATAACTCTGGTGCTCAGAGTAGATAAATACCTTTCTCTATATAGATTTATCTTTAAAGTCCATCTCTCTTCTTGCATCAACATGAATGATATTCTAATAATATGTAGGCTGTTGCAGCCTTCTAGTCATTTTACTGACCAATAGACACAGGTCTGACCCCTAGTCTCTTTCTCAAGTATTCAAATGTATCCTTGGGCAGTGGCTTGGTGAAGATATTGGCTAATTTTTCCTTAGATTGCACATAATCAAGTATCACCTCCTTTGCTTGAAATTGTTCTCTCAAATAATGATACTTGATGGCAATATGCTTTGTTTTAGCATGTATGACTAGATTCTTTAAAATGTTTATTGCACTTGTATTATCACAATAGATAATTACTGGTTCAAGAATTTTCATATTCATACCTTCTAGTAATTGTTTGACCCATGCAATATTTGAATAGTTTGTAGTAGCAACAACATACTCTGCCTCTGCAGTAGACTAAGAGATGCATCCTTGCTTCTTGTTGATCCATGTGACAAGTGTGTCACCCATAAAGAATGCTCCTCCAATTGTGCTCTTCTGGTCATCAATATTTCTAGCCCAATCAGCATTGGTAAAGACTTTAAGTTCAAATTTTTCTTCTCTTCTATACCATAAGCCATATTCCTTGATATTCTTCAGATACCTTAGGGTTCTTTTCACAATAGTCATATGTGATTCCTTAGGATTAGATAAAAATCGTGCAACTATTCCTACTTCATGTGTAATATTTGGTCTAGTATGTACAACATACATGAGTTTTCCAATCATTGATTTGTACAAAGTCTGATTTACCTTTGATGACTTTTCCTCCTTTGTCAGCTTACATCCAGTTTCCATCAGTGTTCAAACTGGTTTGGACTCTTCCATCTTGAATATTTTTAGCACTTCCTTGATGTATTTGGATTGTGTAATGAAAATATCTTCATCTTGTTGCATGAACTGCAGACCAAGAAAGAACTTGATCTCTCCAAACATAGACATCTCAAATTATTTTCTCATTTCATTTGAAAATGATTTGGATAGCATATCATTGCCTCCAAATATGATGTCATCAACAAATATCTCAGCAATCAAAATGTTAGCATCAGTATCTTCCTTCAAATAGAGATTACTATTTTCACTAGTCCTTACGAATCCAATACTTATAAGATAGGAATAAAGTCTTTCATATAAGGCTCAGGGTGCTTGTTTCAATCCATACAAGACTTTGTGTAGTCTACATACCATGTTCCTCTTGTCTGGATCAACAAACCCTTATAGTTTCTCAATGTATACCTCTTCCTCAAGTATTCCATTTAGGAATGCAAACTTGACATCCATCTGATATACCTTGAATCCTTTACATGCATCATAAGAAAGTAATATTCTTACTCATTCTAGCCTAGCAACAGGTGCAAAGGTCTCTCCATAGTCAATTCATTCTTCTTGTGCATACCCTTTGCATACTAGTCTTGCTTTGTTTTTGGTGACTTATCCATTTTCATTTAGTTTATTCCTGAATATCCATTTTGTACCGATGACATTCTTGTCAGCTAGTTTCAGTACAAGTGTCCATGTCTTGTTTTTCTCTATCTTCTCAATCTCTTCATTCATAGCACTTATCCATTCATCATTATCAAGTACAACATTGACAATTTTTGGCTCAAAATCATAGATAAGACATCTTGTATTTAGAGACTTACTTCTGGTTCTCATACTAGCCTTCTTATCTCCTATGATTTGGTTCTGTGGATGGTTCCTTCTGACATATCTGGCAAGTATAGGTTCAACTCTTTGTCTATCATCTTGATCATCATTCTGTCCTCCATTCTGTTGTCCATCACTTGGTACATCATCTTGAGCAATATCCTGATTGTCGGTATTTGCAGCCTGATGCTTGGGTGTAATGATCTGTTGCTTGGGATCTCTACATTGTTGGTCGAGTAGAGTGTCAGGTCATTCATTTTAAACAAACCTATTGTAGTCCTCTAGTTATTTTGTGCTTTCCTTTTCATTATTCTGTGCAAATTCATCTATCTTTACATTTGCACTTTCAACAATATTGTTAGAGGCTTTAATGAGACATTTATAAGCCTTGCTCTTGGTGGAATACCCTAGAAGGATTCCTTCATCACTCTTAGAGTCAATTTTTCCATTTCTATCATATTTTAAGATATAATATTGACTGCCAAAATTTTTGAAATAACTTACATTAGGTGTGTGACCATACCAAAGCTCATAGGGTGTCTTCTTGGTGTCTTTCTTCAATTGTACTATGTTCAATGTGTAAATAGTAGTACTGACAGCTTCCCTCTAGAAGATTTGGGTGATGCCTTTCTCTATCAATGTCTGTACACAATAAACTATGGATCTTTTCCTTCTTTCAACAATTCCATTTTGCTCTGGTGTTCTCGGTGCAAAGACTTGTCTTTTTATTCCATGCTCATTACAAAAGTTAGTGAATTCATCTGAAACAAATTCCCCTCCTCTATCTGATCTTAAGCATTTTAGTTCCTTACCACTTTATTTTTCAACCATTGCTTTGTACCATTTAAACATTTTGAATGCTTTTGATTTATCTTTTAAAAACATAACTGTCATCATTCTAGAAAAGTCATAAAAAAAGAGAATAAAATACTTATCTCCATAGTAGCTGTTTGTCCTTATTGGTCCATATAGATTGGTATGGACTAATTCTAGAATTGCATCAGATGTATCATTTTTTCTTTTGAAACTAGACTTTGTCATCTTACCTTTTTGACAATTTTTGCACATGATATTGTCAGGCTTGGACATCGTTGGTAAGCCTCTTACATTTATCTTTTTGCTTATCTTTATCATGTTGTCAAAGTTCACATGACACAATCTTTTGAGCCAAAACCATATGCCTTCATTTTTAGCCATCAAACAAGTGGTGTCAGTATCATTTAGATAGAATAAGTTACCTTTTGTCTTCTTACCAGTACCAATCAAATTTCTTGACTTGTTGAAGATCTTTGCCTTCTTATTTTCAAATGCTACTCAGTGACCTGAACTATTCAACTGAGAAATGCTCAATATATTGTAATTCAATCCTTTCACCCAATAAGAATTTTCACATTTTATCAGGTTATTCAACATTATTGTTCCTCTACCTTCAACTGGACAAAGTGTGTCATTATCCATTCTTACTAAACCACCATTCTAGTATTCAAAACTCTCAAACTTTTGTTTGTCACCGGTCATGTGGTGAGTGCAGCCACTATCTATGATCCAGAGATCATTTTTACTAACTTTTGATATGAGTGCAATTTCTACATACCTTTCTTCATCATCATCTAAATCATCTTTTAATGCCACAAACACCATCTCGATGTCTTCATTAGATTCAGTGTCAGTATCATCATCTTTGGATTTATCTAGGTAACTAGCCTTCTTTCCTTTGTCCTTATAGTCTCGGGTATCTCTTCTTTTTAATTTTTGGTTGCTTATGTAATCACCTCTATCATACTTATTTTCAAATGAGCTGTCATTACTTCTATCATCTTTTCTTCTATTAGGACATCTTGCAACAAAGTGTCTAATCTCTTTACAATTAAAACAAATAAGTGGTAATTTACCTTTGTATTTACCTTTGCCTCTTTGCATTCTTCTATCCATAAGTGCTTCAATTTCATCAAGATCTTCTTCACTTTCACTATCACTATCTTTTCTCATAGTGTGTTTATACCTTTATTTACTTATTCTCAAAGAAGATTTGAATGCAGACTCTATGTTTGGTAAGACACTATTATCAAAGTTATTCATCTCAAATAAAATCAGTCTTCCAATCAAATTGTCTAGAGTAACATTGCTATTTACTACTGCTCTCATTTCTTGTATGGCAGATACTCTAATAGCATAAGTAGGCAGTAAGGTTCTTAGAATTTTACTTACCACTGTATCTTCTTCTAGTACACCTCCAACTCCTTGGATAACATTAACCACCTCTTTGATTTTTGTGTTGTACTGTGTGATGTTTTCACCTTCTTTCATTTTGAGATCATCAAACTTTCCTCTAAGGCTTTCTTCCTTGGATCTCAAAACATTCTTGTCACCACCATGTACAAGCATCAGTTTGTCCCACATCTGCTTTGCAGTCTTGTGGGTTTTGACATCTTCAAATTCAACATCGGAAGTGAGGAAGAAAGATTTATCATCATGTAGTTGTGCTCATGCTTCTCTCTCATTTTTTCAACTATTGGTGCTCCTATGGGAAACACATATTCAGTATCTAAGTATTGAGTAACATCATTTCCAATACCTGATAAGTGGAGTCTTATTCTTCTTTTCCATGAAGCAAAATTGTCTTTGTTCAACTTGGGAACATCTCATCTATTTATCTTCTGATCTTTAGCTTAGGTCTTGAAACCTTCCTTCTAAGCACACAAGCTCTAATACCATTTGTTACTAATAACTGAGAGGGGGGGGGGGGGGGGTATTAGTGGCCTCAAAAATTAATCCTTAAAACTTNGGTGTATTAGTGGCCTCAAAAATTAATCCTTAAAACTTATTATCACTTTTAAGCCTCTAGTTATACTTAGTCCTACAAGATGAATGCCTTGAAATACTTATAACAAATTACTACTTGTTGGAATGCTTTGTTAATGCTTCTTCTGTATGTTTACCAATAGGAAATCTTTTATTTATTGAAACACAGTAAATAACTAGAGTATATCGATCAATCCAGAATTGCATATGTGAAATGTAAAATAGTAAAGTAATAAAACATAAACACATGACACAGATTTTTAATGTGGAAACCCTATTAAGGGAAAAACCACTGGGACCGGTACCCCAAATTTTCACTCTTCTAAAGTGAGCTCGGTTAAGATCCAACCCTGTTAAAGGTTACAAACACACTGTTAGGTGTGACCTTGTTAGAGGATTTAAAAGATAGTTTATCACTTAGTATCTGGAATCTAATGCTACCATCCTTGATCAAACACTCACTTGGCTTGTCAATAGGTATTAGGTATATCCAATGATACTTTCTATGATCAAAATTTTTGATACTCCTTGGGATGTATCTCAATTAATAAAGACTTTTAAGTCCTTCTCGATTAAGAGACTTGATGCTTCAATGGTTAAACTGAAACATTAAAGTGATCTGTTCACACATACAACTTGAATTATAGATTTTCAGATCTATTGTAAGTGCATTACCTCTCTAATCAATATACTCAATTCAATACCTTTGCTCCACACTGTTCTACTTTGTGATGTTGTCTCACTGTTCGTTGGTGTCTGTAGAATCTAGCTCTTTCCTTAGCTTGTTGATTAGGTCTGAATGAAGACTTTCTTCTCCTTTAGAATCTCTTTAGCATCTTTCCTCTTCTCTCTTTTTCACCCCATATTTCATAATGAATTGGGTTTGTCTCTTTATAGACATGATTCACCATTTCTTGGCTTTCTTGATTCTTGGCATGATCCACAACTCTCGCCAATTAGATTTAAAGAAAAACTCCAGTTTTATCTCGTAGAGATCTTCTTGCCAACTGGACAAAGCAGCTTTAAATCCATTACTTATCCTTGGCTTTATCTTGTCGATTAAAACAATTTTAAGTATTAGTTAAGTCTATTTATAGTTCTTGACAGCTAAGCATTTTGTTGTTTCTAAACTCTCTATTCTATCGGTCAATACTTCAGTTAGTCATCGGTGATAACTGACTGTTTCGTCGGTGTGACTTCAGTTGTCATCGGGATCTCCCTCTGTCGGGCAACACTATAATTCTGTCCATCAGGTTACTTTTCTTTTTTCTCGTCAGGCAACACTGGGACTTTGCTCATCGGTAATGCTATGCATTTTCTCATCAGGTAACACTGTGACTTTTCTCTTTTACTTTGACCATCGGTGTGCACTTCGTCAGGTTATGCTGTCACTTTGTGAATACTTGACTTATATGCATTACTGAAAGCATAGCCTTTGATTCATTGGTTCATTGAAGTCTTTGGAAGTATGTCCATGACCATAGAGATTATATCAAGTTGACATTAATGATAATACAATACATTAACTGATTTAATGCCTTGCATGATCATCAAGTCAACATCTTCAAACATTCAATCAGTTATAATTCATCAGAAGACACTTCGGAAACATAAGAAAATGACAATAATGTTTCTTGATTTCTGATCATCTCAAAATGGCGAGAGCATAGTTTCCTGACATTATTGTCATCCCTAAAACACCAGATAGAAGTTCATTTTAAAAAGTCTTGCATGTGCGTTCCTATTTTAATAAAAAATAATAATATGCAAGCACAATGTTTAGCATTCTATCGATCAAGGCAACTTGCAAGATGATTCATTAGTAGTCTGTGGTTTATTCTTCTTTTTCAACATCCTACAAAACACTGTTAGGATATAATCAACAAGATAAGCCAAAGAACAACAAAGCCCAAAACTTGTCAGTGTTAGAAAAATTAGAAAATCATAAATCTAATTGCATATTCAGAAACTAGACAAAAAAGAATGCACTTTAAAAAAAAACTGCATCCAAAAAGGTTACTATATGAGCTCGTATGAGGCTCTGGAAGCTGCAAAATAGGGGATTAAGCAGGTACAGTCATCAACAAGTGTGATTTCTGACAAATCCAGCAAGCAAAACCAGAAAATAACTTCACCATAGTGATCCTCAGAGAATTGTACCCAAAATAAAAAAATACTTGAAAAAAGGAGTTAAAACAAGCAAGTTATGGGGGTTTAAAAACAGACTACAAATTCAAAACTCATATGGTGAAGGCTAGAATTTTCAAATAAATGATGATGTCATCATTTTACAAAGTTAAATTTGATGGTCACAAGGCCATCGAAAGAAGCCAATATCCCTTGTTGTTGATGGTTAGATAGCTGTCATTTTTAACATATTAAAATTTCCTCTCAGGTAAAAATAATAGCTTTGATGCCTGCGAGTATGGTAGATAATTGTACCTTTTTCCATGTCCACGACTTCCATGCTCACTTAGGTAGAGAGGGAAAATACTAAAAAAAATTGTTGATTCATATTTTATAGGAGTCAATTACATTTTCTATAAAGGTTTTTAGAAAACATTTTAACGAATGAATTTAATGCAAATCCACAATCATGGCGCTTGTAGTCATCACCAAGTACAAACTACCTACCATTCCTCATTATCCTATGTTGGATGCCATATCTCCATACTTCACCTTTAGGACCCGTTTGGTTGGCGGAATTTGTGCATGCTGGAATTGCCAATTCTAGAATTGAATCCATTCTAGGTTTGTGCTATTCTCAAAAATGAATTCTAGAATATGGCTGTCCTGTTTGGTTCACCTGGAAGATGACTGAGAAGATGCAAATTTTGTGTTTGGTTCCACACAACTAGAATTGGAATTGAAATTTTGTTTTTGTACACATACACATATATACACACACATATACACACATACACATATATACACACATGTGTATACACACACATGTGTATATATACACACATATACACACATGTGTGTGTATATATACACGCACACACATGTGTGTGTATATACACACATGTATATATACACATGTACACACACACACATATATATACACATACATGTATGTATATACACATGTATACACATACATACATGTGTATATATACACATGTATACACAT
>MU227454.1:1705549-1724331 GCA_018584345.1 Thuja plicata | reverse complement strand
CCAAAATTAGAATTGGCATAACCCTATTCCAATTTTTAATTTTGGAACCAAACAGGGAATTGAACATTTTGGAAATTCGGAAATGCCAATTCCCGTTCAATTCCCATTCCACCCCTCAACCAAACGGACCCTTACTAGTTTGATTGACATCTTTCAGCTTCCAATTGAATCTGGCATTCAAATTACATTAAATACAAAGTTGTCAAAACTAGTAGCTATATGGATGTGCGTACACAAACCATACTCAAGGCATTTCCTTATATTATATTTAAAAGAAATGCAATACAATAAATGTAAAATAGAGACAACTATGCTACAACACTAAAAACTAACAACTATGTCGTATTCATCACCAAGTACAAACTACCATCACTAAGGTTGTTGGGCGCAGAGCAGAGTTGGGATGGAGAGGCTGGAGGGCTGCGGGTGAGGAGTGGTGGCATGGCAGGGGAAGCGTGGGCGGTTGGGAAGTGGTGCAGTGCGGGTTGGGTTTAGGGAAGACTGCAAGGTGTAGAATTTGTTTGCGGAGGAGATGCGCGGGGGAAGGGCTGGTAGGGTTTAGGCGTGGAGGAGGTTGGAGGCAGGCAGAGTGGGAGAGAAGCGTGGTGAGGAAGTGCTGTGTGGAAGCAGTGAAGGGTGGAGCCACGGGGGGTGGGAGTAAGGTGAGCGGAGGGGATGTGGTGTGAGGTAGATGGTGGCGGGTTGGGAGAAGAGGGTAAGGTGGGTGGAGAAAGTGGGAATTTATTCCCACATTTGCGGGGCCATGTTAAAAGAATTTGTTTTTATACAAAGTGTAACTCTTTAAATAAAGCAAAGTGTTTGATAGCTCGTGATTGAACTTGGTGTGATAGAGTAGGATAAAGTGGGATTATGCATTTAAATTTGGACTTCACTATTTTATGAAAAAATTATACGCCAAACCACAATATTTATGAAAATTTACCTCGATATGCGTGCATTAGGCCGTACACCCTATTTGGGCAAATGTTTTTTGCCACAGACTTAGACGCGATGGTGGAGTCAGATTTGACTCAAAGTGAATGTATAATATGATGAAAAAAAAATTGAGGCCATAAATTTTTTTTCTACCCGACAGTGGGCGCCAGAAATGTATACGCTAAATGTGCACCTCTTACTTAGCCATACATTTCAACATAGTCATTGTTCATCAGTCACACATAGGAATGAATATAGATTTATTCATCCTGCATGTCTGAATGAGCCAACCTATTGCCTCCTATCTAGACAGGGTTTTTGAATAGCTCTCAGAATATGAGAATCCACCAACCCAGACCGATCTAAGAATGAAGGATTTAATCTAGAAATGTAAATGTTGGATTGATCTAAGAATGAAAGATGCAAGATTAATCTAAAAGTAAATATGAGATTAAGCTAGAAAATGAGATTAAACTAAGAAATGAGTGTGCAATATTAATCTAAAAATAAGATTAATCTAAGAATGCTTGAATGAAGATAAAATAGACATGATTAATCTAGAAATGATCTTAATCTATTGCAAATGAAAGTTAAGAATAATGAGAGTTTTGAATGCATAAATGAGAGTTAATAATTCAACAGCGAATCGATACCTCAACAATGCATTCTCCTTTTTTTGAATGAGAACAAGAGAGTTCTTTTATAGGATGAGAGTCCAGTTCAGAATGGCAAGTTTCCTTTGAGAGAAACAATTAACATTTTGAAATCCAGTTCAGATTAGCAAGTTTTCTTTGAGAGAAATAATGAACTGTTGTCTTTTTGAGTGAATGAAGCAATTAACTGATTTGTTGCACTTTTGAATCTCAGTCAACTCAAAGTTTCCATTTTTGAACTGAAGTGAGGATTTTGGAGAGATTATTTGATTATATAAATGAAATATGACCTCATAAATATATTTTCTCAATTATTTAAATAATTAAGTTCAATTATTGAAATGAGGATATTTATTTAATAATCAAATATGATTTAATTCCTTTTTATGTATTTTTGCTAAAAGGGTGAATTTAATTAAATTAAAGTGCTAGGACTTTGTAATTAAATTAATTCAATCATAGGGTTTATTTAGCCAATTATAATTGATAATTAGGAATTAAATATAGTATGTGATTAATGCAGATTTAGGATTTCTTGCATTTGACACTTAAGTTAAGTAGAGTTAGTCAAAACTCAGAATTGCTTAGTACAATAGGACTTTAATGATTCAGAAGGTTGATAAAATGCAACAAAATTGGTTAGAGTTGCAAGATGCCAATTTTGGGGTGTTACAATCATCAGTATCTTCTTTTAAATATGGATTAATATTATCACTTTCTCTTACAATTCCAATACTTATGAGATAAGAGTGAAGTCTTTCATACCATGCTCTCGGTGCTTGTTTCAATCCATACAAGGCTTTGTGTAGTCTACAAACCATGTTCCTCTTGTTAGGATCAACAAATCCTTCTGGTTGTTCAATGTATACCTCTTCTTCTAGTATTCCATTCAAAAATACAAACTTTACATCCATTTAGTATACTTTGAATCATTTGAAAGAAGCATAAGCAAGTAGAATTCTGACTCTTTCTAGTCTAGCAATGGGTGCAAATGTTTCTCCATAGTCAATACCTTCTTCTTGTGCATACCATTTTCATACCAATCCTTCTTTGTTTCTTGTGATTTCTCTATTCTCATTCAGTTTGTTTTTGAATATCCATTTGGTACCAATGCCATTTTTGTCACTCAGTCTAGGTACTAATCTCCATGTTTTTCTCTTTTCAATCTTCTCAATTTCTTCATTCATTGCACTAACCCATTCTTGATTCTCAAGTGCAGTATTGACAAATTTAGGCTCAAAATCACAAATCAAACATCTAGTGTTCAGTGACTTACTTCTTATTCTCATTTCATCTTTTTTGTCTCCTATAATTTGGTTTTATGGATGGTGCCTTCTGACATACTTGGCAAGTATCGGTTGAGATCTTTATTCATCATTTTGATCATCATCTTGACCTTAATTTTGATCTTCATCGCTTGGTACATCATTGTTAGCAATTTCCTAATTTTCAGTGTGTGCAGCCTGATGCTCAGGTGCAATATTATGTTTCTCGGTAGCAATATACTATTGCTCGAGAAGAGTGCCAAGTTCTTCACTGTAGACAAATATGTTGTAATCTTTCAGTTCTTTTCTTCTTTCTTCATCATTTTTCTTAGCAAATTCATCCACTTTGACATTTGCACTTTCAATGATTTTGTTAGAGGATTTGTTAAGACATTTATAAGCCTTGATTTTTGTAGAATAACCTAGAAATGTTCCTTCATCAATTTTGGAGTCAATATTTCCATTTCTATCATCTTTCAATATATAACATTGACTTTCAAAAATTCTAAAGTAACTTACATTAGGTGTGTATCCATACCATAGCTCATAAGGTTTCTTATTGGTGTCTTTCTTTAATTGAACTCGGTTTAATGTGTAGACAACAATACTTATAGCTTCTCTCTATAATTTTTGTGTGATGCCTTTCTCAATCATTAGTGTTCTGGCACAATCAACAATTGATCTATTCCTTCTCTCAGCATTCCCATTGCTGTAGTGTTCTTGGTGCAAAAACTTGTCTTGTTATTCCATGCTCATTACAAAAGTTAGTGAATTCATCATAAATAAATTCTCCTCCTCTATCTGACCTTAAACATTTTAGTTCCTTTCCACTTTGTTTTTCAACTATGGCTTTATATCATTTGAACATCTTAAATGCTTCTGATTTCTCTTTTAAGAACATAATAGTTATCATTCTAGAATAATCATCAACAAATAGAATGAAGTATCTATCACCATAGTAGCTTTTTATTCTCATTGGTCGACATAAGTCAGTATGGACTAGCTCTAGAATAGAATTAGATGTGTAGGTTTTTCTCTTAAAACTAGACTTTGTCATTTTACCTTTTTGACAATTCTTATACATGACATGGTCGGGTTTTAACATGATCGGTAAGCCTCTTACCTTTCTTATCCTAACCATGTTTTCAAAATTCACATGAAATAATATTTTATGCCATGACAACCAAATGTCTTCATTTCTAGCCAATAAAAAAGTGGTCTTAATATCATCAAGATAGAATTGGTTACCTTTTTTTTTTCACCAGTACCGATCAACCTTCCTAATTCATTATAGATCTTTGCCTTTTTGTTCTCAAATGCAACTTGGTGACCTGTGTTATTCAGCTATGAAACAATTAATAGATTATAGTTAAGTCCTTTCACCCAATATGCATTTTCACATCTGATCAGATTATTTAACATAATGGTTCCTTTACCCTCAACTGGACAAGGTGAGTCATTACCCATTCTTACTGATCCACCATTATAATATTCAAAAGATTCAAACTTTTCCTTATCTCCAGTCATGTGGTGAGTACAACCATTATCAATAATCTAGACATATTTTTACTAAACTTAGATATGAGTGAAGTTTCAACATACCTTTCTTCTTCATCTGAATCATTCTTCATAACAACAAATACCACCTCAATATCTTCATCAGATTTGGTGTCAATATTCTCAGCTTTTTTCTCAGCCAAGTAACAAGCTTTCTTTCCTTTGTCCTTTTAGTCTCGGTTATCTCTTCTATCAGATTGTCGGTTGCTTCGGTAATCTTGGTCATCACTTCTATCAAACTTCTTTTCATAAGATCTGTCATTTCTTCTATCATCTTTTCTCTTGTTAGGGCATCTAGCAGAAAAATGTCCAATTTCTTTGCAATTAAAATAGACCAATGGTAATTTACCTTTGTATCTACCTTTGCCTCTCTACAAACTTCTAGCCATTAGTTCTTCAATTTCATCAAGTTCTTGTTCATCACTATCACTTTCACTATGATTTCTCATAGTGTGTTTATGACTTGATTTACTTAATTTCAGAGAAGGTTTGAATGCAGTCTCAATAGTTGGTAAGACACCGCTGTCAAAATTATTCATCTCAAATGAAATAAGTCTACCAATCAAACTATCTAGAGTAACATTGTTATTTTCTACTGCTCTCATTTCTTGTATTGCAGTGACTCTAATAGCATAAACATGCAGTAAGGTTCTAAGAATTTTACTTACCATTGTTTCTTCTTCAAGTACACCTCCTACTCCTCGGATAGCATTGAAAACTTCTTTGATTCTGCTACTATACTAAGTGATATTTTCTCCTTTCATTCTTAGGTCATCAAAATTTCCTCTTAGGCTTTTAGCCTTAGCTCTTAGCACATTTTTAACTCCTCCATGTACTAGCTTGAGTTTGTCCCACATTTTTTTTATAGTGGTGCATGACTTGACATCTTCAAACTTAGCATCAGAGAGTGAGGAAGCAAGTTATATCATCATAGAATTGTGTTCATTTTTCTCTCTCAATTGATCATCCATCAAAGGTCTAGTAGGTAAAACAAATTCATTATCCAAGTACTGTGTGACATCATTTCCAATACCTGAGAGGTGGAGTCTTATCCTACTTTTCCATAATGAAAATTTGTCCTTGTTCAACTTAGGCACATCCCTTTTTCTCATCTTGTGATCTTTAGCTTGAGTCTTAAAACTCTCTTCCAAGCACACAAGCTCTGATACCAATTATTAGAATAACTAAGAGGGGGGGGGGGGGAATCAATGGCCTAAAAAANAAGAGGGGGGGGGGGTGAATCAATGGCCTAAAAAATTAATCTAATAATTCAACCAAAACTTTATACCACAAATATAAAACCTCTAGTTATCTTTAGTCCTACAAGATGTATGCCTTGAGTGAATCTCACATATGTATACTGCTCGGTGAATATACTATTTATCATTTTCTTAAGCTTTACCGAATAACAATTTATATTTTCTTAGTCTTTACCAAATATCAGTAAATAAACTTAGTGTTTACCGACCAATCCTATTTTAGTAAAGTGTAAAGAAAAACATTAAATAATTGAACCATATACACATTTGACACATATATTTTTAACGTGGGAACCCTGTTAAGGGAAAAAACACTTGGGACCGATAACCCAAAATTTTCACTCTTCTGAAGCGATCTTGGTGAAGATTCAACCCTGTTAAAGGTTACGAACACACTATTAAGTGTGACCTTGTTAGATTATTTAAAACCATTGGTTAGTATTTTGACCTTGTGTATTCACTATACTGTCAACAAGAAAAAACCTTTTGATACTCCTGAGTATCTTAATACATTTAGGACTGTTAAATCCCACTCGATTAAGAGATTTTTTGAATTAATGGTTAAACTGAAACAGTAAATGATCTATTCACTAATACAACTTTGATTGTAGATTTTCAGATCTATTGTAAGTCGATAATACCTCACTGATCAATATGCTCTTCTATTCCTTTTCTCCCCTCCTTGTTATTTCTTCTTGGTGAATGTTGTTGCTTCTCTGTTGCTCGGTGTCTGCAAAATTCTTGGCTCTGTTCCTCAGCCTGTATGATCAGATCTGCATGAAGACTTCTATCTTCACCAGAATTATATTCAACATTCCTCTCTTCATAATGAATTACTTGTCTCTTTATATAGACATGATTTTTACCATTTATTGTCCTTCTTGTTTTTTACGTAGACAACTTTATTGATCCACAAATCTCACCATGCATTACTTTAATATTTAAATCATAGCTTTAAATTTATTCTGTAAATCTCTCATTGTTTTCTGTGCTTTAAATCTTCTTCTTATCCTTAGTTTATCTGATTTATGAAAACAAATTAATCAATCAATGAAATCTATATTTAGCTCCTGCCAGCTAAGTATTTTTCCATTTTCCTAACTCTAATTTTGATCGGTGTTCAACTGTTAGTTTGCCTGGTCATTGAATCTAGTTGTCCTCGGGCATCAACATTGTCTGTCGGTCAACAATGTGAATTTTTTGGGGTTCATTTCAGTTATGCTCATGGTTGTGGTGCTTAGGATACACTGTGACTGCTTGAGATTCTCTATCCATCAGTGTGCACTATCTGTCGGTGTTTACTATCACTCGGTGTACACTAGCTTTATATGTTTACCGATAACATAAAATTTATCTTTTTTATTTCTTGAATTCTATGAAACTATGTATATGATCAATCAGATTATATCAAGTTGACATCAATGACAATACAATACATTAACTAATTTAATTTCTTGCATTTACTTTCTCCAACTCGGTGATCATCAACTTAACATATTCAAACATTCAATCAGTTATAGTTCATCAAGGAATAACATCATCATATGTTACCTTGACATCATTGAGTATTTTATTCATCCACATGACCTAAGTGTAGAAATATGTTGCAATAATGTATTCATATTTTGTAGTGGATAAGAATATTGAGTCTTGTTTCTTACTCAGCCAAGAGACCAATTTGTTTGCTAAGAAGAAATTTTTTTGTCATCAATTCTTCTAGCCCAATAAACATATATGTAGGCTTTAGGCTTAAAATATCCATCTTTCTTATACCATAAACCATAATCTTGTGTGCCTTTGATATAACTAACAATCATGTTTATTGCATGAACATGTGATTCCTTTGGATTAGCCTGAAATCTGGCAAACCAAATAGGCGACCTGCATAATGTTTGATCTAGAAGAAGTCAAATAATACAAACCTCCAATCATAGATCTATACTCTTTTTTATCAATATATGGAGATTTATCATCTTTTCTATATTTATAGCTTGTAGCCATGGGAGTTTCAATAGTTTTACTATTTTCTAACCCAAATTTATTCAACATTTCTTTGACATATGTGGTTTGAGAAATGAAAATTCCATATTTTAACTGACTTAATTGAAAACCAAGAAAGTAAAACACTTCTCCTATCATTGACATTTATGATTCATTCTAAATTTATTTTGCAAACTTTGTACTTAGATCATTATTCTCTCCAAATATGATGTCATCAACATACACAATAATAATTAACAACTTTTCATTTTTAATTTTGAAATAAAGATTGCTTTGTGATATTGCTATCAGGATTCAATTGTGTAGTTTTTTGAGTCAAACTCATTGAACCAAAATTCATGAGTAGTGGTTCACACGAACCCATCTCTCATGAGAATGAATGGAACACTTAGCACTCATTGGATCTAGGTGATGGACACAGAGGTGAAGCACCGGGACTTCCCGGGAGGTCACCCATCACTACTCCAGCTCGAGCACGCTTAACTATGGAGTTTCCTCCATGGTTAAACCCACTCTGATTGCATCCTCATTTGCAAAACCTTCACAAAGTGTTGTGCCTTATGAACCATTCATTAGAAAGCCCCTTAAGCTCATTAATTATAAAGATTGCTATCAAGATTGCTATCAATAATACCTTTTCTGAAGCCTTTAATGTGTTTGATACTTATCCAATCTTACCTACCAAGATTTAGGAGCTTTCTTGAGTCCATAAAGTTCCATTTTTAACCTACAAACCATATCTATAACTTCTAATAATTTGAATCCATCTAGTTGCTCAATGTATATTTCCTCTTCCAGTTTTCCATTCAGAAAGGTTGATTTAACGTTTGGATAATAAGCCTTAAAGTCCTTATGTGTTCCAATCTAGCCACCAAAGCAAATGTCTCCTCAAAATTAATACCCTTAGCTTGTGTATATACTTTGAATAACAATCATTCATTATTCCTTGTCACTTGTCCACCCCATTCAATTTTTTCTAGAATACCCACTTGGTTCCAATTACATTATTATCCTTAGTTCTTGGTACCGTTTACCATGTCTAATTTTTCTGTATCTTATTCAACTCCTCTTTCATTGTATTTACCCCATTTACATCTTTGTTAGCTTCTTCAAATTTCCTAGGTTCAACCTATGATAGAATCAAAAGTTCACCTACTCTTTAGCCTCAACTGTCTTCGTCCTTATCTATACACCCTTTTTTTGTTCTTTAGTTTCAACAACTTTCCTCCTTATTTTCATGCCTTTTACTTTCTTTCCATTGATATGATCTTCTAAGCATTTTTTCTGTACATACCTAGCTAGTATTCTAGGTGATTGTTCAATTTCTTCTTAATTTAATAGATCTTTTTGTTTCTCTATAGCTACCAGAGTAGCCTCTATTTCAATGTATGACTCTCTTTCAAAAGGAATCTTGCTCCACTTCTCACATACCTTTTCATTTTCACTCTTAACAACCTTATTCAATATTTTGTTGTAGCATCAGTAGGCCTTGTTATTTCTAGCATATTCCAAAAATATTCCTTCATCATCTCTATCCTTGAATTTTCTTAGATTATCATAATCTCTATTGATATAGAACTTTCTTCCAAAGATCTTAAAGTATCTTATAGTAAGAAATTTTCTATTCCAAAGTTCATAGTGTGTTTTAGTATGATTTATTCTAATATGTTCTATATTGAAAATATTGAAAATAATATGCATAACATATTTACAATATACATATGATAAGTCAACATCTTTCAACATGGTTATGGCTATTTCAATCACGGTTCTATTTTTCCTCTTAGCCACTCCGCTCTACTTTGGAATCATAGGTGCAGACCAATGTCTTCTAATTCCATGTTCTTCACATAATTCAATGAATTAATTTGAAGTAAACTCAATTTCTCTATTGGACCTTAAACATTTAATTTTTGCATCTACTTGATTTTCAATTAGTGATTTGAATTCTTTAAACTTTTCAAGAGATTCATAATTTTCTTTCAAGAAAGTAACCCAAGTCATTCTAGTCTAATCATCAATAAGAAACATAAAGTTCCTTTCTCCATTGAGTCCCTTTGTCCTAGTAGGTCCACATAGATCTGTCTGAATCAACTCTAAAGGTTTTGATGTTCCATATTCTATTTGTTAAATCTTCCTTTAGTTTGCTTCCCAAGTTGACATTTTTCTGATGTATATAGTGAAATGGTGATCAATGGTAGACCACCAAGTCACACATGTACATTAGAAAGGGGTCCTAAAATGTAATTCCTTTGAGGATAGATTTGTTTAGAAAAACCCAAGTAGATGAAGGGATGTTAATGCACGATATAGTCTTGAAAGGACATGTGATTTTAGGACCCCTTTCTAATGTACATGCATGACTTGGTGGTCTACCATTGATCACCATTTCACCATATACATTTTGGTGAGCTTGAATCATAACATTTTCATTCTTATTTTAGTGTTAGATCTTCTTGATATATTGGTCTACTTTATAAACATAATAGATTCTCCCTTGCGTGCTTTTTAATCGGCTAGATAGATTTTTCTTCCCATATTTAGATCTACTTTGTATCCCCTTTGTTTTGGTTACATGGTATGTATTTAGATATATCTCCTTTCATATAAGTCTCCAAGATTGTAAAAAAAATTGGTTTCCTTTGTTGTGTACAATGTTTTCCAAGGTATGGTGATTGGATACATGGTAGTTGTGTGAGACTAATATGGGACAATCACTGTTGTTTTTATTTTTATAATGGATCAATGTTAAAAAATGTTTTCAAGTGATTGAAATATGTTATAAGGGTATAATAATGTCTCTTGGTTGATCAGTGGGTCAATAATTTTTTTGGTTATGGTTGAAAGGGTTATGAAGACATAGACTGGTCAAGGTAAATTTTTGTGGACAGTCAAGTCAAGGTTATGTTTGTGTGGGTCAATGGATAGTGGGAAGATAATGGACATGTAAAGAGTCTACTAGAGTCTTGTAATGGTGTGTAAAGAGTCTAAGAAGCACTTGTGGGTTATTCATTGATACACTGGTGATTGTTAGTGAAGGGATTGAGTGAACCTTTTGTAAGGAAAGGTGTTGATGAATTTGGAAAGGAGGTTACACGAGGTCAAATGGCTCTATTGTCAAAAAAATCATTAGTGTTTGAATTCATAAGGTCATTTCAATGTATTTTGAGTCATGAAAAATCAATATGTAAGGAAAATTATGCAATACCCACCCCTTAGTATGCCTTTCTATTTTAGTTTTCAAACTCTTTTATACCTTTGTATGTATGTGTTAGTTATTTAAGTTGATTTCAAAGATATTTATGTGTTACTTTTCATTATGCTATTAGTCCATTGTTTAGTTGTATCATATCTTCTATTTGCATATCGTTTATGATTATTTCATGTTGATTATGTATATGTTATGATGTAATTTTGATTATGGTTTTCTAACAATACTGACCCTATATCTGTATGCACATGGATTGTTATTATGTTTTCCATTACTATTTGTTGTGTTTGGTATGGAATGGGACAAAGACGTAGTTACTTACTTTGGCGAGATCCACACAATAAACTGGTCTCAACCATTGTTTGTTATATTATATGTATGCATATGTTCATCTTTGTGATGACATGTTTGTAGATACCGGGATACGTCTTCCCTAAATTGGCAGGAGTGAGCATGCACTATCGCAGTATCTAAATGGTAAGAGAGGGAAGATAGTATTAAGACCTAAATCCATACCCTAAACCCTTTTTTTCCCTAGAAACAGACAAGAATATGACTGTCTACCCTGTCTGAATCCATCAAGTGACGTAGATTTGTGAGCCTTTCTGTGTGTGTTTGTGTGTCTGTTTCAGTTGATTCTTTGTTTCAGTTGTTTTTCTGATTAGATGGTTTTCATTTGATTTAACGATGCTTTTGGCTTGATTTATTTAATGAATAATTATGATAAATATTAATGTTAATAATTGCACCTTTAATAAGGTTAAAAAATTGATATATTGAATATAAGGCTATTTAATAATACAATATTAATTAAATGCCTATATTTAATTAATTGATTTAATTATTAAGTCTTGATTTAAATAATTGAGATTTAATAAATATTAAATCTAATTAATTGAGAAAAGTTGAATTATTGAATATTACTTTAAGTTGCATGATTAATTGATTTATTTAAATAGAAATATTCTCATGCATTTTCAATTATGACTTTGTTCTTATATTATAAATTTGAGTTGTGCATGCTTTAAGTGAAAATTGAAAATAAAGGATTTATTTTAATTATTAATTAAATAATTAATATTCCCTTTAGGGTTTCACCTTTTGAAAACCTAATTGCCTAGTTTTCTTTATCCTTGGATTGAAAGCCATTTTGGAGGTTGTTCAACCAGGGAGAAGGAGAAATCAGGTGATTGGAGATTTGTGGAGAGCTTAGGAGCATTTTTGGATTCTTCATTACTTGGATTTGGATTTGTTTCTTCTCATTAATTATTAAGGTAGGATCTTGATCTTGTTAATTATAGCATTCAGATCCCCGTCTTCTATGCATATGAAATGCTAGGATCCTTTGTTTGAATCTTCCTTGTTTGTTATCATGTGATTTGATTGCTTAAAATTGGGAAAATGTGTTATTGGATCAATTTTTTGGTTTCATTCATATTTGCATGCCAGATCTTTGTTTTTTGGCATAAGAGTTTCATTTTATTGTATTGGATGTAAAATGGGCATTAGGGTTTTCAATTGGAATGATTTAGTTTTCAATATTGGCTTTAGGGTTTCAAATCTGTGAAAAAAGTCCTTTTTGAGAGAATTTTTGTGATTGTGTCAAAAATGGATTAAACCCTCAGATCTATGAATATCTTACCTTGAAAAGTAGGAATCTTTCCCTCACCAGGTTCTTGTCAAAACTGGGTCTAGATCTGCAAGGAAACAAAACAATTAGGGTTATTTGCATGCTTAGAAAATATTTCTTCTTGAAAAAAAAGTAAATATTAATTTAGAATGTTTTCATTATTTACATCAAATTTCATGTATTGGATAAATCCTTATTTACTACCTTTAGGGCTTATGGTACATATACAGACAAAACATGAAAACGTAGAGACAGACAAAACCTAGAAACCGGATCTGGAATAGAAACGCAGAGAGAGACAAAACCCAAAAATATTTTCCTATTTTGAGTCAATTCAACCTTGACCTTTTTGTGGGGGTGCAATCGTACCCCATAATGTCGACCTCAACCTGCACTACTCCAATGGAAATTCTTTTTGCGGTCCCTGGAAGTTGGCTGAAAAGGGTATCTGAATCTGCTCCTAAATTTATTGTCTTGTACCTGTACCTACAAGAAAAATTGTTTTGTTTGTTGGGGGAGAGGGGTTTGCCTTGGTCAAACCCCAGTTTTGGAATTAACCTTAAAGTATAATTGAAATTGCATAAATAAATAAAGAAAATAAACCAATTCACCTGGCTTGTATAGAAACCCTTGTGGCAGATTCAAATCCTTGGATCCAAAAGTATGTATGCACCAAATGAATGTAGAATGTAGAATGTAGGATGTAGGATGTCTCAAATCAATTTCTTGTAGATCTTGAACACCAATCTTGAATAGATCTTGGAATAGGAAGAGGCTTGCATGGATGTGGATGGAGAAATGTTCAACAAGAGGGCTCCATAGAGCTTGAATCATTCAATGGCTATCAATGGATCTCCTTGATGAATTGAGTGCTTGAATGTATTTGAATGATTCAAGAGATCATGCATAGAGTTTGGATGAATGAACTTTCTTCCTAAATAGTTCTTCTTCTTTCTTAGATGGTTGTTGTCATGCTTAGCTTTCACTTTCTTAGATAGTTAGAGAAAATGAGAGGAGAAGGCTTCCTTATATACCAATCTAGGGCACAATCTTCTAGAGAGGCCTAAATAGGAGAATTAAATTTCAATTAGACCTATATCCCTAGAAGTGGACCTATATTAAATATAATTTCAAGAGTCATTGCCTTGAAGATCGAAATGGCCAACCCGAAAGAAGGAATTAAATCTTTTCAAAGCCCGACATTTAGAAACCCCAGAAACTTGAAATTTGGACCTTGGGTCAAGGTCAAGGTCAAGGTTGACTCTAACCTAGGTCAGGGTCAAGGTCAACCTTAACCTAGGTTAGGGTCAAGGTCAACCTTGACCCTGAGGTCAAGAAACTTATATTTTCAGATTAGGGTGTCAAAAATAGGCCAGAGAAAAGTGGAAAATGGAGCAGAATAGGGGGAAAAGCCATATTCAAGTCAAAGACCCATTCAAGGTACTTTACATGACCCAAAACCACTTACTTAGAGGGCTAAACCAGTCCAAAATGGAAGTTCTTCCATTTTTTGACTATACATTTATCCCCCACTTTAGGAAGAGTATGGACTTGATGCAAACTCTTGGTAAAGGAGATCATAAAGAAAACATAATCTTATTGAAATCAAAAGGGACAAAGGAATCCTCAAGCCCCCAGGGACTTAAGTATTTATCAACCCTAAGATCATAATAAGAGATACATCACCTGTCAAAGAGAAAAAAAGAGAGAGGGTGTGAATACCTCGCCCAATGAGAACCTATGTCCCATTGTGAATCACACAAGGAAAAAGTGCAACTGGAAAGATGGAATTGAACCGCCTAGTGAATGTGGCTACTTACTAGTCAAACCATCAAGGTTTTACTCTTAGGAATATTCTACTCCAAAAGAAAAAATTCAACATATAGAAAGATCCAGTCTTAAGGACACCTTTCATCCTTAAGTGATCAAAACATTGTAAATTGAAACTGGAGGGATCAAGAGATCCTATAAGGTAAAAATCCATGCTTTAAGGACTAGTCTCTAATCCATAAAGGGAGAAAAGTGTTAAGTTTTGAAAATATTTTGAGAGTGCGTGTGTGAAAAAGGTGAGTAGAGTGTATGCCCCCATGTTAAAGTCATTGTTAACACTTTAATCAGAGCAATGGATTTAACAGAAACATAAACAACTCCACTGATTACATTTCCACTATGAGATGCCCCGAAGTGAAGACAAATCAAGGGAAATACCACATAAACATATAGAGAAAATAGAAGGGATCTACCTACCACGGAGTAAGAAAGATCATAAGATAAAATGTATATATAGATATGATATTATTCCAAATGAATTGACATCATTCCCCAAAGAAAGTAGAACTACAATCACAATGGAGGAAAGAAAATGTAAGAGTTATGAAGAAGAGTCTTTTCGGACCACAACATGGAGACCAAAAAGAATCAGTGCTACCATGTGGCAGATCCAAGCAGACTACACAAGGAAAACATTTATGAACAATAACACATGTACAATATAACATGAAACAACATATAGAAGAATAGAGATACATATAGATGAATATTACAACAGGATCGATTCCTTTATCACCTTGCACCAACAAAGTAACGAGGGTCGTATAAAAGAATCTAACAAAAAATTAGAAAATACATCATGGAAGAAGTATAATACAACATGCAAACACATAAAAAGCTACCATGAAGGACAAGCGAATCAAGTGCATCGCCTACTCTTCCCATCTTGGTTTATATCATTTAGGGAAGGTGGGAAACTCACAAGAGGGACTATATCCAACACAGTAGGAATGATAGCCAATTCCAAACAAGGATCCTCTTGAGAATCACAATGTTCGATACTAGGTGTAATTATGAGTTATGTGGAAAGCATATGAGGTAAATCAGTATCAAGATCAATAGTCTCATATTCATCATTAGCATTAATAGGATCATCAAGAGTATCTTCTTCATCAAGATTAATTGAAATAGAATCTAAGATGTGAATAGAATCATCATAATCATTCATCTTAACATCATTATGAACATTAAATTCCTCCAACACATCAAGCATAGGCTAGTTAAAAGAAGCTAAAGAATTATAAAGAACAGAGGCATGGGAACTAGCATGAGCTCGACACTTCTTACGATGTTCATTGGTAGATTTGTTATGTTTTGTCTTATTTGAAATATGTTGAGAACTAGGAGGAACAACAACCGGTTCCTTCACAGGTTCTATAGGAGGATTAGAAGGACTCTCAGTAGGCTGAAAAGTGATACTAGGAGCTTGATTAATAGAATTAGAAGTAATGGATAAAGGAGGTATGGAAGGCGTAGGAAAAATACCATATTTAAGATCTATCCGAGGCATGCTTAACTCAAGAATCTTTTGATGTTTATAGGCTTGATATGAGCAAAAAAGGTTATCAGGTCAAGGACATGAATTAGGTAATGAAGGCCAAAATAAATCAAGGGTAGCACAATCCCTAGGCCTAGAAGGTTGATATAAACTATGATTAATATTTTTCACCTCTTCATCATGAATGAACTTAATATAGTTATGGATAGGTGAAGCAATGACACACATGACAGTCAACCAAGCAAACAAAGCTTACCTTGAAAGTGATCTGAAGTAGGGACAACAATGAAGGTAGTGTCCACAAATTTACCACAAAGTTCAACATGTAAGGTAATAGTGTTATGTGCTTGAATGTGACCTCTAAATCAGGCACAAACCCAACATAGTCCTTACTCAATCATTCAATTTGCAAAGATGAACATGAATTGTCAATTTCAAAAACTTGATTGAAGTGACCTGTTGTCTCCTAATTAGTTGGGGATGTCAAATTTACTCTTAGAACGAGAGACAACAACCTTGATCATCACTTAAATGGAGGATTTCTAAAGCATGAAAGGTAAGAAAATTGCCATTAATCTATGAAATAAAATGTAATTAATCTAGAAATGAAGTGCCATTAAACTAGAATTGAAATGCATATTAATCTAGAAATCTTGAGAGATGATGAAATTAAGCTACTAAATATGTAAGGAAACTACATTAAAATGCAACATATTACTAATCCAAATGATAATAAACTAATTATGCAACAAAACTCAAAAGCATGAAAATCAAGACAAAATTAACTATAGTTTTGATACTCTTCAATTCCTCCTCTCAAATGAAGAAAAAGAGGTCCAATATATAGAAAATCCATAGAAAGAGGGTGAAGAGTTTCTTGAAAAGAAACGGTTGCCTCTTCATTTTCAGGAATGGAGATTGAGACAAAAAAGCATGAATTATTTAATTAAAAGAGTGGATTATTGCCACATGAGTGACCTTTCATATAGAATTATGGAATTCTTTTTGAGGATAATCCATTCAATCAATTAAATAACTATGCAATTCCTTTTGATGTATATTAGCTAAAGGGGGTGGAATTAATTTAAAAAGCACTTAGGACTTTAGAATTAAATTAATTAATCATAGAGATTTTTAGCTAATAAACTTTGATAATTTAGGAATTAAATATAATGTCAGATTTATGCAAATTTTAGGTTTTCTGCATTTGAGACTAAGTCAATTAGGAGGAGAATTTGCCTAGTACAATAGGACTTTGATGATGAAAAATTGGAGGAATGCACCAAAATTGATTGGAATTATAAGGTGCCAATTTTGGGGTGTTACATTTTCCCCCTCTTTGAATTGATGTACGAGAAGCACATTGATTCAAAGAATAGTCTGATGTGACAGATGAAGATTTTGGAAGTCTAGGTTAGGTTTCCAAGACACTGATCAGATCGAGAAGCAGAATCATCTGAGAGAAAATTGGAATCGAGGTCAGATTTCCCCAATGTCTGCTAATATCTAATGAAGATCAAGGGCTATCTCTAGAATTAGGGTTAGATTGCCCCAATACGAAGGTTATCCTTCTGAGATCCAGGTTAGGTTGCCTAGATAACAGTCTAAAGAGATTTTGAGAGCCATCTTTAGAATGAAGCATAACTTTCAAGAATTAGGGTTATATTGCCCCAATACCTAATAAGATTTCAAGAATCATCTCCAGAACGAATATTGATCCTTGAGGATCCAAGTTAGATTGCTCAGATACCTAGAAAGATAGATGACAAGATGCAAGACATCAAGATGCCTCTAGAGATTCAAGATCATGGAATATCCAATTTTGACCATAAGGTACGAAAAACTAAATATGCCCCAAGTGATGAGATGCCCCTAGCGATGGGGACTTTTGATTCATATTAGACTGATTCAAGAATAATGCGAAAAGATTCAATGATGCAATCATCCTACCCCCTCAGGAGTGAAATCGAAAGATGACACATCATAAAGATGATGAGAGCAAGAAATCACAGATAGAAATAAGATCAAAGATCCAGAGTGTATGTGGTAAATTTGGCCTTGTTAACTCACCATACACTTCAACATAGTCCTTCTTCATCAGATACACACAAGACTGAATATGAGATTATTCATCCTGTCTACTTGCATGATTCGACCTGTTGCCTTCTATCTAGATGAGGTTTTTGAAATAGCTCTCAGAACGAGAGTCTCACAACCATAGACCAATCTAGGAATGAAGGATTTTTCTCCATGAATGCAATACAATGCAAGATTATCCTAAGAATTGAAATATGTGAGATTAATCTAAGACATGATTTCAATGCAATTATTCTAGAAATTGAAAGTAATCTATTGCAATAATGAAATTATTCTATATGAGATTATCAAGAAATGTGACAATAATTTAGTATTCTAACAATGCATGAAAAATGAGTGGGGGTTTTGAATGAAGAATGATAGTTCTTTTATAGACTCAGAGATGATCAAAATAGAAACTTTTCTCTTTGAAAATAAAACAGATAGAAAAGCCAATTTAAAATAGAAAGCTTTCTTTTAAAAGAATACAATAAATTGATTTCCTTTTGCTTTAACTGTTTTCTCTTTTTGATTTTAACTGTTTTATTTGATTTTAACTGTTTTCTTTTTCTTTAAAGCACAGTTAATTCAAAGATTCTATTTCTGAACAGAAGAAAGATTTTTGAGAGAATATCCAATTAATTAAATAAATATGACCTCATAGATAGGTTTTTCTCAATTATCTGAATATTTAAATTCAATTATTGAAATGAGGATGTTTATTTAATAATTAAATATAATTTAATTCCTTTTTCATGTGTCTTAGCTAAAGAGGGTGAATTTAATTTAATTAAAGTGCTAGGACTTTATAATTAAATTAATTTGATCATAAGGTTTGTTTAGCCAATAGATATTTAGGAATTAAA
>MU227454.1:1676448-1690356 GCA_018584345.1 Thuja plicata | reverse complement strand
AAACCTCTTTATGATGCAATTACTTTTGATAATTCACATTCAGCTTCTACTGATTCAGTTTTAGGAGGAAATCCCAATAATGGGAGATCCCCTCATGGTTCTTGTTTCTTTGTAGATTCAGGTGATCCTTCTTGGACAAGCAACAATGAACAACTTCAAAGTGTGCTCAAAGATTTGGGCCTATATCCACAAACACCTACACTCTTGCATTACGAAAATCGAAGAAATCCTATTTCAAGATCCGAGCATTTATCATTGCACAATCACCTACTATCAACACAAAGTGAAGAAAATCAAGTTTTTCTCCTCTACTACAAGAAGGATAATCCAGTTGTAAATTTTTGTAAAACCCCAAGTAAAGATTAAAGGGGGGTGTTAGAAATTAATCTTTACTTGCATTATGTAGGTGATTCATTTTATGTAATCCCTTAGTTGTATTATTTAAATGGGATCCCTTAGATTCCTCCCTAAGAGGAAATAACACAAGTGGCACACACTTTATGAATGTGGCTCACATGCACATGGGAGTTACACTTCAACTCCTTCTTCCATCTCTACTTAAGAGATGTTTTCTTCTCGTTTCTTTAGTTCAAGCACTAGTTGTAGCACTTCATCACTTCAAGTGACTCATTTTTGTATGAGCTCTCTCTCTCTCTCTCTCTCTCTCTCATTCTTGGCAATTTTCCCATTCATACTTATTCACATGGGTTTTTTCATGCTTTTCCCCCTTCCAAAATCTTGTCTCCTTGTTGTTTTTCCTTTGGTGAATGCTCCTTGTTTTGTGGTGATTCATGGTAAATATCCTATCTCCTACTCATTGAATTAAACTTTTCCTGTTTCTCTCTGTATTTTTTTTATTATTTTAACAAAACTCTGTAGCTTCTTTTTCCATATCTGGCCAATAGTAACCAGCTCTAATAAGTTTGCGGGCCAATGTCAGGCCATTAGAGTGAGACCCATAGATGCCTTCATGCACCTCTACTAATGCACGTTTGGACTCATCAGGTTCTAAACACCTAAGGAGGGTACTGCCTAGACTATGTCTATGCAAGTCGTTAGCTATGATGACAAACCGTGAAGCACTACGGATTAAGTGATGTTTCTCATTCTAGGTGTAAGTGTCCGGAACAATCTAGTCATGAAGGTAGGAAAATATATGATGGTAACGAGATGGGTTGTGTCCAATGACAGAACAGATCATTTGAGAATCAGGGGAGTCATAGGCTGGGTAGCGTAACGTCTCTACTAGGAATTCATGTCAAAAATCATTTTCAGGCATCTGTAGCATGGAGGCAAGAGTAGCCATGACATCTGTTACTTTATTATCTGCCCTTGGGACTTGTTGAAATGTGATGTATGTGAGTAAAATACTTTTTGAGGTCATCAACCAACCATTTATAAGGCACCAACTTTTTGTCCCTTGTCTGATAGATATCACTGACTTGATTGATGACTAGCTATGAATCTCCAAGAACATTGAGTTTGTCTACTCACCATTCAAGGACAATCTTCATACCATTGATTAGGGCTTCATACTCAGAAATTTTATTTGTACAAGGAAACAACATCTTATATGCTTTTGGTAAAGAGTACCTTTGAGGTGTAATGAACAATATCCCAACACCTGACCCCTGTTGGGTAAATGAACCATCAAAAAACATAGTCCATGATCGATGTGTGAGAAGTAATATGGACTCATCTGGAAATTCAATGTGTAATGGTTGATGATCTACTAGAGGTGCTTCTACCAACTGATCTACTATTTCCTATCCCTTAATGGCTTTCCTTTCTACATATTGAATATCAAATTCACTGAGAAGCATGACCCATTTAGCTAGTCTACCTGTGAGGGTAGCTTTACTGAGCAAGTATTTTAGAGGATCAATTTTAGCAATTAGACGTGTAGTATGAGCCAACATATAGTGCCGCAGCTTTTGTGAAGCAAATACTACTGCAAGGCAAGCCTTCTCTATAGCAGAATATTTCATTTCATATGAGACCAGAGTTCTAGTAATGTAATAGATATCCCTCTCTTTGTTGTGCTAATCTTCTTGAGCCAAGAGGATACCCAATGATGTATCCATAGCAGAGATGTAAAGTATAAGTGGCTTCCCATGAATAGGAAGCAACAAGATTGGTGGGTTCGCAAGATACTGTTTGATTTGTGTGAACCCTTCATCACATTCTTTGTTTCAATGATAAGCCACACCCTTGTGTAAAGTCTTGGTAAATGGTTGTGACTTGTCCGCCAGTTGAGAGATAAAACGCCGGATAGACTGCAGTCGACCTTGAAGTCCTCTCATTTGTCTGATATTTTTTTGGTGGCGGCATTTCCATGATAGCTTGTACTTTTGTAGGATCCACTTCAATGCCTTTGGCAAAGATGATATAGCCAAGCAATTTTCTAGATGTTACGCCAAATGCACATTTTTTAGGATTAAGCCTTAGACTGAATTGTTCTATATGATCTAGTATAGGACCTAGATCTGCAAGATGTTTCTTTCGGTGCATGCTCTTAGCTAAGGTGTCATCCACATAATCTTCCATGTTTTATGCGTCATGTCATGAAATATAGTGGTGACAGCTCTTTGATATGTAGCACCAGTATTTTTGAGTCCAAAGGGCATGACATTCCAACAGAAAGTGCCCCAGGCACATGTGAAAGCAGTTTTCTCTTGGTCCTCTGTGCAATTTATATCTGGTTGTAGCTAGAGAAACCATCCATTAGTGAGTACATTTCATACCCTGCTATCATATCTATGATCATATCAATATTAGGCAATGGAAAATCATCCTTAGGACATGCCAAATTCAAGTCTCTAAAGTCTGTGCAGACTCATATATATTTATCATGTTTTGATACTGGAACAATAATAGAGATCCACTCTGCATAATCAATTACTCTGATAAACACTGCTTTAAGCAATTTCTCCAATTCATTTTTGACAAGTAGAGCTACATGTGGATGCATTTTTTGAAGCTTCTGCTTGACGGGCTTGAGACCTGGTGCAATGGACAAATGGTGCATGATTAGATTAGGGTCTAATCCTGACATGTCTAAATATTTCCATGCAAAGTTAATCTTTTTGCTTCTGAAGAATGTAGTGAATCCTCCCTTTCTGCCTCTGACAGTGATTGTGCCAAGTGAATAATCTAAGGTTTTGCCTCTGTACCCAAGTTGATAGGTTGATTTGGTTCAATAAGTACAAATGTTCTCTCCTGAAAATGACTCAAAAGCACATCAAGTATCTCATCTTCGGGCACCTCGGAGAGGTTTTCACCCTCTAATACATATTTTATTTTGACTAGTTTAGGCTCTAATACTGCCACAATGTGGTTTTCACCATCAGAGTACCTATTTTTTCTTCTTTTGATTTTGTGACTAAGATACTTGATGTCAGCCTCAGTCATGTTGACACTTGCTTTGCTAGTGGAAGATGTTACAAGTTTGACAGCATATAGGTAACAAGCAAGAGCGTAATCATTCTAGAATGTAAGGACTTAATTAGATGGGGAGGTAGAGTTCTAGTCTATAAGCTTAGGATGGAAAAGTGAAAGAGAAGTGACGAGTTCAAGTGCGTTCACGGTATAATCATCAAAGGCATGGACAAGAAAGTTGAGACCTAAAGTGATCTCATCCAAAGGTATAGTCGAATTCCTTTGATTCCTAGCGACTGTAGTAGATGACATGTTAACATCTAGGGAGTCAAACTCATGTGACCCTACACTAGACCATTCACCTACTTTGAGAAGATTTTCATATGCATTAGTTGTATCAATATCTTTGTCAGAAGTGGCATATGACAAGTTGTCAAACTCATATTCATGAGAGTCCGTTTGATCATTAGGTGTCATGTTAAGAACATGAGTGAAATCAACCCTTTGTCCCTAGTTGGGATGAGTTCTACCTAGAACCTCTACCATGGTCAGATGAGCACCTTTTGACCTAGGTACCTCATTAGTGTTTGTAACATTAGCTGCTTCTTGTGTAATGAGAATTGACTAGAATTCTTGGTCAAACTGTTCTTGAAAGTGTGGTGGTATGTATAAATCACCATGATGACTTGGATTTAGAGTATATATTTCTTTCCACTCCTCATAAGTTAATGGAGCAAGTGAAGTGGTGGTATCCGAATCACTGTTAGTGTCTACTGTACTGACACGCGATATAAAGTTATCTAGCTCAGCAAAGAATGCCACCAGGTCTGGAGGAATAGGATAAGGAAAAGTATCTTCATCAGAGCTATCTCCAGGTTCTTCAATTTTAGATGTTTCTTCAGGTGTTGGTTGTTTATCTTCTTGAGGTACAAATTTTTTTATCCCCAGTTTAAATGTGAGTTTCTAGAAAGCTATACCTATAGAGTCGCATGTTCTATGACCAATAGCTTCAAGTGGTGCAATCAATCCCTTATGATTCACACCTATGGGACCATTTCCTTTATAGCCAAAATATTGCATAATAGAGAAACCTTTGCCCTATTGCTCAGGTTTGATGTCATAAGGAGGAGTGGTTTGTTTAGAATTGTCTTCTCCTTTATAGATCCAAGCTTTTATAGCTCTGTCTTCAGCTTCTTCTTCTAATGGTACTGTGGCTTGTACAAAGCTACCACCATACTTTGTTGGAGGAGGAACCGTAGAAGGTTTAGTGCTCTCAGAAGGTCTCCCAAAGGAACATGGAGACAAAGGTAAAGATGTAATAGATAGCACAGGTTCAATCCGATATCCTCCCATATCAGTTTCTTTGAGTGTTAAACTCTTTTCCATTTCATTTAATTTATTCTCAAGGAGTTCAATAGATTCTCTATTGGTAGATACAAAGATGTCAGTAGATTTTGTGAGGGCATTGTAATCATAGTGTGTATTAGCAAGTATAGTCACTTTAGATCCTTGGAATGGGAATTTAATGCACTGATGGTATATGGAAGGGACAACCTGCATTTCATGGATCCATATCCTTCCTAACAGAATATTGTATGCCAAAGGGATGTCAAGCACTTGACAGATAACATCTCATTCAACAAGACCAACTCTAATTGGCAACACAACTAGTCCCTTGGATTTACGTTCTTCCTCATCATAGGCCTTAATAGTAATCTTTTTGTGAGCATCAATGCAATCTTCACCATAGCCTAACTCAATAAGGAAACTAGCAGAGCAAATATTTAGGCTAGCGCCGTTATCTATGAGAACACAACAAACACACTTTGGACCAATCATGACATCAATGTGCAGAGGGTTATTATGTGGGTGACTCAAAGAATGGTCATCTTCCTCAGAGAAAGACAATTAATGTGAGGAGGTCAAGTGACCTACCATGGATTGAAACTGGTCGAGATCAAGATCTTTTGGGACATTTGCCTTGGTGAGGGCTTTGTCCAAGATTTTCCTCTGAGCAGGGGAGATTTTTAGGAGGTCAAAAATAGTTATCTAAGCATTAGTACATTGCAATTGATCGAGAATACTGTAATTGGCAGCATTAGATGAGGAACCCACTTTTGGATTCTTATTGGTAGAGTCAACCTTAGCTTTTTCTAAAGGTTGAATTGATGCAGACAGAGAAGGCTCAGGGCCTTTAATGATGATCTTAGCATGAGATTGAGTAACAACATTAGCACTGACTTGAGATTGCTCTTGTTTAGAGGACTGAGGCATAGACCCTCAAAAATGAAAGGTGTTTTGGACTTGGAAGTATTGTCCTTTCCCTTGAGAATGATGACCTTACAATATTCAGCATCAATAGGTTCAACCATATTAATGACATTGTCATTATTGGTGTATGTATAGTTGACCTTAGCATCAGTATTTGTCCTTTAGATGATTCACCTTTTCTATGAGGAGGAAATGGGTCTTTGAAACCTTGGTGATCAAAATTTTTGTTGTGACCTCCCACAGCAATAACCTCACTATCAATAAGATCCTGGATTTTATGCCACAATTTAAGACAAGTAGCCATTTTATGACTGTTATCATTTTATTTACACTAAATTGATAATTTGACTAAGTGTTTTTGCATTGAGATTTGAGTTTTAAAGGTTGCTGATTTGAATTTCAGAATGATAAAAAATTCAGAAAAAGAAAGTACATATATAGCAAAAGAATTGTAAATATCAGACAGCAAACTTAAGATGCATTTATTTCCATTTTGAGCAAAGCAATATTCAGATTTTTTGAGGTCAATAGTAAATGAAAATAATTGCTTACATTTCAGAAAATGAAAGTACCATATTAAGTTTGCCACACAAGCAGTGGTTGCTATGAAAATGAATAAGAGAAGTACATTTCAAAGGTATAAATGACAAACCACACACCTCATGGCTTTAAGTATTGATGCATGCATGCATTTTCAATTCTATGAATTGAATGAAGAAATAAATGTAGAGAAGAAAGGTATAGTTTACATTTTGAAAATGCAAATAAGTACGAAAAGGAGACATGTTAAGCCTTATTGCCTGGTTGTTTATTGAAGTTTGAGCTTTGCTGCATCGTTGGTTCCATATCTCGAGGCATTTCAGGTATCCTGCGACATCCTGCAAAAGAGGGAGATAAGATTGGGTCAGTTCATATGAACTGAGCAATGAAGGACGATTAAGCTATCTAGTTCTCTACTTGATCACATCTTCAAAGTCATAAATCAGAAGGCAAAGTCATAAAACTGCAAGAAGGAAGGATCATATCACAGACATATTTTGTTTTCCTAACATCGTTTGTTCCATGTACATATATAGATTCATAATACTAAAAAGGTCATTGAAAGGATGTGCATACATTACGCACACAAAACTTTCTGACCGAAGCTATGTAGAGGTGAAGACATGAAGATTGGTGGACAAGAGGAGGCTGTCGAGGGGGCATGCATACATTAACGGCATGGGACCTTTTAGCTAAATCATGGAGTTATAGTATGCAGGCTATTAAAGGGACATGAATTACGTCATGAAACCTTCCAGCCAACATGTTAAAGTTTCAAGGGTTACAAAGTTTTATTTTATTTCATGATGGAATGGAACAGGAAAATTCAGGAAAAGGAAATGAGTTTTATGAATGGAACACCACTCATTGGAGTCACGAGCCCGTGCTCGAACCCCATAAGTGATTGTTCAATATGCTGGTTACAAGAAAGAAGTTCATACAAATTATCAAGTGCCAGAAAAAATGCCATGATCTAAGGAATGAGGTAATTCTATACTTTATGTTCCTACAAAGTAAAGATTGAATATTACGCAATGCTGGTTTGAACTACATATATGAAAAGCATTAGATGATGCAGTGCATAAAATATATAAGGAACAAAAAATGCAAAGTACATGAATGGATATAATTAGTAAAGTTACTATATGTGAATCAGATTTGAAATAATAGAAGGTACAATTCATTATAAAATCAAAACAATAGTTTTCAGTCAAGTAGGCAGCAGACATACATGATAGTGTAACTATTTCAATGACAACAATATGATTAGAAAATAGAGATAAGCAATATGTGATAAAATATCAAGTGTTGAAAAACAAAGTGTGGCATTAAAAGAACAAAATTTCAAACTAGCAGTGAGACAGATTCCTTATTCTAAAAGTAATATGCATATAAATCCAAATGATAGTAATACTGCTATCATAATATGCATATGTAAGAAATCCTTTTACAGTGTCAAGTATAGAAAGCATATTTGAAACTTTATGATCTATTGAGAAGATTAGGTAAACATTGCATATATTTATCCTAAGTATTGTTCTAGATATACTCATATGGTTATACAGAAAATCAATTGAATAGCAGAGATAAAAGAGGAAACTTGAGTTCAACAGAAGCCTGAGTTGAGAAAATTAAAGGATGAATGACATTTTAAAATGTGAGGAACAACAATTACATAGAAAATGAATGATTGTAATTAGTAAAGACAAAATATGAAAAATAGATTTGAGCAACAGATAAGAAATAATTTTTATTGATACAACAGCATACTGAGATATAAGGCATGCAATAAAAGAAATGATAGGTGAGAGTATATAAACCAGAAAACTTAGAGAACAGTTTCAAGCAATAGCGGAACATTTATTTTAAAAGTATGATGATCTGTTATTCTTTAATGAACTTGGTGTTGGGAATGAACACAAAGCAAAATTAGCAGTTATGCTTACCATCAAGTTAGCAGCTATGATAGTTTGTGTAATTGCATTTTTATTACTATTTGGTCATAATACCTAGGCAGCTGCTTTCAGTGAGAGTTGGACAATTAGGAAAACATTTGAAACAATGGCACCATTACTTGTAACTTCAATATTTTTCAATGCAATCCAAGGATTCCTCTCAGATATAGCAAGAAGATGTGGCTGGCAGCATCAAGCAGCATGGACCAACTAGCTAGGATTTTATATCATTGGCATGTCAATAGCCATATTCCTTGCATTTGTGCTGAAGTTACAGGAAAAGGGTTGTGGAAAGGATTAATTAGTGGCATCTAAAGTCAGACTTGTATCCAATTATTCATCTTACTTTGCTTGACCAATTGGACTAAGATGGTAAAAAATGCTAAGTGGAGAAAGAAAACAAGAGATATCAACAACAATCAACTCATGAGATGATGTTCTCTATCTTATATATAGCAGCTTATGCAATCCTTAGCAATGCCCTGTAAACTCTTCATATTAGCCGGAGGAAAAGAGGATACCAAATACTGTCATATTAAGGAGGATAGATGAGCTGCTAGTTTTAGTGATTGTGCAAAAAGTTATTAATTGATATTTCATTTACATGAACAATTTTTACATGGAAAAAATTAGACTAATGTACAGGTTCTTAAAAAGTTTGAATGTATAAAAGGTTGCAGATATACCCATGATGCCCAGATGGATATATGAAGTTCTCTTTCATTTTTTCTAAATACCCACATAATTATGTTAAGTTTTTGTTCATTTTCAGAAAAATCTTCTTGAATAGCTCACAAAAAATGTATCACAGTCAAAAAGTGGTTACATGTGAGATATATTTCGAGCTTCTGCATAGGATTTTCACGCCAAAGAATGAAAAATACTGTGTATTAATAAATCAGAATATATTGCATAAAGAGACAACAACCAGTAATAGTAAAGGTATCTATAAACAAAAGTAGCTAAAGCGACTCTTATTTCTGATTACAGACATATAAAAGGAGAGTGGCCGCTTACCCAAGCAGATAAGAAATGTAATGCTCATTCTTCAGTAGTAAACCCGAGTTCTTGGGTATCAAACAGTAAAATCGAGAGCAACCATTTTATCCGAGTGTCAATATTGATGCCACGTTCCAGAGTTGAAGCGAAAGCCAAAGAAAAAATAGTGGAGAGTCGAGTATAAGCATTGCTCAAGTTCAGATCTCACGCAAAGAGGCCGAGATCACTATTTTCCAGCCGCCAATCATAGGTTAACCTCAAACAGTTAGAGCCTGAGTTCTCATCAAGTTACATACCAAAAGCCCAAGATTTTCAGAGGAAAAACTTCAAACAAAGATCTCATGGCGGCTCAGAAACCCTAAACTCTTCTCCAAAATAATGCGAAAATATACCTAATGAGGTATAAATGAGATAAAATTAATATGCCTTTGTCAAGTTTGATAAATTTTGGAGTCCGCAATGCCTGGACTTAAACTGCAGTACATGAAGTCCTCCTACAACATGCCACGCATCAAAGACCACATAGCTTTGTAATTGAAAATAGAGATATTTGTTTTGAAATGTCATGTCGACCAGTGGGATAAAATAGCTTGGGTTATATGTATATTTTTGTTGGTATGTTAGGTATTAGTTTATATATATATTTTTTCCCTTTCTTTTTTAAATTTTAAATTTTAATAATATATATTATAGTATAATATTATTTTTGAGTTAAAATAGATAATTATATTCTCTATTCAACTTAAATAATATTATATTATAATATATATATATTTAAAATTTAAATTTAATTTATATTTATTAGATTTAATATTAAATAAAAAATATACTTATACTCGTCATTAAATATACTAGATAGAATTATATTAATTCTATTATTTATATTCAGTATAAATATATTATTTATTAAATACTAAATATAATAAGTATAGTTTGTAAAAAATATAAATAAAACCTTTTTCATAATATATTAATAAACAAATATATAGCCAAAGTGTATTTTAAGATCATTATTTTGGCAAAAGAGGGGTTTTTTCAGTTCTGTTTAGTTGTTGAGACAGTTTAGAGGTAGTTACAACATCTTGGAGTCACTCTGGGTTCATTTTTGAGGTTTCTATCAGTCAGTATCAGTTGAGAATCTGTTTGGAGCAGTTCACTCTTGGTTTCTGGTAGTTGTACTTATGTTTTGACAGGCTTTTCCTTCATATACAACCCCCACCAAATATGCATATTTTTGGAGATGTGGAGCAGTTTTGAGTGGATTTTGAGTGGCAATCCAGTTACACATGACTTGAGGGAGTTCAAGGGGCACCTGGAATTCACTTTCTGGCAGTTTGAGACCTCTTTTTGAGGAGTTTTTTCATGCACTCGACCCATGGAGATTAAAGAACTATATCTTGTGCTTTGATCTCATTATTCAGGACTTCTTTTTGGCCCACTTTTTTTGCATATTGCAAACTTGAGAGAGAATTGTAAGGCATTGTAGCAGAGATTTGTTCTAGCATTGATATATAGAGATACCTATTCCTTCCCATTGATTTTGAGTTGTGATATTGTGAGTTTTAATGCTTTGATGTTTTTCTAGGCTTCATTTTAAGCTGCATTCCTTACTACATTTCAGAATCTTGATACATGTAACTGTAGGTCTATTGTTTGTGTTCTAATTTTTTGTATTGATTTGGTGAAACATTGTTTCCCTACCTCTGCAAAATATTTCAGATCCTTACATAGAAACACTTTTGTAGTTAAGTGATTGTCTGGGTATTGAGAACCATAGTTATTTCTTGAAATCTGTGCTGAATTGATTCAAGTTACAAATCCGATTTGGTGTATCACCTTTATAGTTTTAGGGTTCATTAGGTCATTTCTTTCCCCTTTTCCTTATATACAGTAGCTTTGTGCAAAGTGATATTCCAAACCAAAGAGGAACCGACCTAGAATCTAGAGATTCGTTCTCATCCCCATCAATGGGAACGTTTCCATGTTTCAACAGGACAGTTAGATTCCATATCAAGCTATTGGCACAATCCTGATTGACAACAATTTTTTGGCACGCCCGGTGGGACTCTAACTGCTCCACAGTTCCTTGATTTACAAGTTTTTATTGCTATTTTGGTGTAAGCAGCAGTATTCTATCCGTTTAGAAGGCATTTTTTCCAACACCTGGCGACTCTATTTTGAAGGTTTATTGCAGATTTAGTTGTAGATTTAAGTGTTTATCCTGATGAGAAGAACACCTACAAGAGCAAATAGTGAATGTTTCATTTATCAAGAGCTTCCATCTAATAGAAGAGGTAGCAGATCTGCTAGAAGGAGTAGAATACCTCATATTACAAAAGAATCATCCTCTTTTCTTAGGAGACCTGGTTTTTCATTATTTGAAAATCCTATATTTGAAGATCAAGTTGCTATTTCTAAAGGACATGAGGTAATTATAGAAGATTTCAATTTTCCTAAAGAATTAAGTGCTTTTGACAATTCTGGATCAGAATTACCTATCTTTGAAAAGGTTACAAAGGACCAATTTGCTACTGTAGCATCCACTAGCAATACTGCTACCCCAGGATTGAAGACTTACCAGAGGAAAATCATTCATCATACTAAGCCTACGGTTATACCTGCAATTCAGCAGCAAGTACCGGCAACACAAATAGCTAGAAATTTACCATTTGTGGCATTTGATGCTGGCAACCCATTACAAATTGCTGTTCATCATGATATTCCGCTTGCAGCACTTAAAGGTTTGACATATTTTAATGGTGATGGTCAGGTTTCAGCTATTGAACATATTAAGTATGTGGCTACTCTTTGTGGGTTACATCAAGTTACTCATGATGATGTAGCATTAAAGTTATTAGTAGCTTCACTTAAGGGTAAAGCATTAATTTGGTTTAGAAGTCTACCTATTAATTCAATTGCTTCGTGGGATGCTTTAGGCACTATTTTAATTAGTAAATTTGAAGATAGATCAGATAATTTATCTTTGGTAGAGCAGTTGACTACAATAAAGAGAAATCTTCATGAGCATATTTTAGATTTCAATTTTTGTTTTCAGCGAACTTGGGACAGAATTATAGAATCTGTAAAACCATCTAATGATTATGCATTTTTTTTTTATCTAATGGCTTTTAACAGTGATATTGCACTCATGATTCAGTCTATGGGTGGGCGTACTTTTCCAGATGCATTTGATATTGCTGTGAGAGCAGAAAATAGCTTGATACAAGCTAAAAAATTACCTCCTAGGCCTCCAATGCCTTATTGTGCAGAGGTACAACCAGTTATACAAGCTATAATTCCACCAATAGCAGTTGTACCACCTGTACCAGTTTTACTAGCATTTAATATGCAGGTAGCAGCAGAAGAACATGCTGCTATAGCTCCTTTTAGGGAGTTAAAAGAGCAAAGTCTGGAGTTAAAAGACAAAAATGACAGTATAATGAGAACAATACAAACTTATGGTAATGAGATCACAAATTTGAAGAGGCAACAAGGTCAATACAATAGACCTCCTCAAACTCCTTATCAGCCAAATAGGCAATCTAATCAGGCATCAGGCTCAAATTAGCAGCGTCAAAATTAGGGCCAGCAAAGAAATTATGGCCAAAGGACTAATCAGCCCTACAATTATGCAACTCCTAGTACATCCAAAGAGATGGTAGTTGTCCCACAAAATAACTACATAGAAGAAGAGGAGTGGTGCAATACTTGTAACACAAATCATTTTTGGCTTGATTGTCCACATGCATTGGAAGCTAGGAGGCAGGATGTTTTATAGAATCAAATTGTTAATGTTCAAGGGGAAACTCAAAATCAGCAAGTACAACAGCAAGGTAATCTAGATGTAACTTTAATGAATTTTAATTCTGATGAAGTTGTTTTAGCAGCTAGTTCTGATCAGGATCAAGTTTGGAGACCTATAGCAGCAGGAACAAGGTAAAAAACAAAGGCTGCAAATGAACAACAGCAAGCTGATAAGGTACAGAAACCTGCTATTTTACCACAACAACAGATTTTAAAAGGTACACAACAGAAAATCCAAGCTCAAAATATACATTCATAGCCATCGCAACCAGCGAAAGAGCTGGCTGTTCCAAAACACCAACAAAAGGTTAGTGCTCAAGGTTTTAATATTGTTGATCATCTTAAGAAGACACATGTTCCTATTTCAATTTGGGAAGTTTTATCACTTCCAGGCCAAAAAGATATGTTACAAGAAGCATTACAAACTCTTGCACTATCCGATGATGTTTTGAAACAGCAAGCCCCTAAAGTTTTAATGGCTGGAAATGACGTTTCAAACCAGCAAACACCCAAGTTGGTTAAACCTCCACCTTTCTATATTACTATTATAATAGGATAGAATCTAGTGCATAATTGTATGATTGATTCAGGGGCTTCTAGCTCGGTTATGCCAAAGAAGATTGTAGACCAGCTAGGCCTGAAATATGAACCAATTGAAAAGGGGGTTGTTCAACTTGATGGTACAACAGTAGATACAGTTGGGGTCATTAGAAATCTAGATCTAACAATGCATGCTTGTCCTAGTTTTTCAGTACCTATGGACGTCTTTATCATAGACTTACCTCCTAATTTTTTTATATGTTTATCACGAGATTATACTGCTAAAATAGGGCAATATTTGTCAGCAGATTGGTCTCATATGCTGTTTTGTACTAGGTATGGTACTAAGGTGACTATTCCTTCTGAGCCTATTGCTAAATTTTGCATTGAACCACATGTTACTAGTACTGAGAATGAAGCA
>MU227454.1:1650564-1673331 GCA_018584345.1 Thuja plicata | reverse complement strand
GACCAGCCATTTATGAAATGGGGTCTTGATTTTATTGGTGTCATTAACCCACCTTCAAGTGCAGGTCATAAGTGGGTTTTGACAGCCACCGATTATTTTACAAAGTGGACAGAAGCAGTTTCTCTCATAGAGGCAAATGAAACTGCTGTTTTGAATTTTTATGAAGATTTGGTATGCAGATTTGGCGTACCAGATTCAATTATTTCAGATAATGCACTTGCATTTACAGGAAATTTGGTTGTTGAATGGGCTGTTAACAAAGGAGTGTACCTAAATACATCATCAAATTATTACCCACAAGGTAATGGGCAGGCAGAATCTACCAACAAGAACCTGATTCGGATCATCAAGAAAACCCTAGAAGGTAATCAACGTTCTTGGCATGAGAAGTTGAAATCAACATTATGGGCTGATAGAATAACTCCCAAAAGGTCAACTGGAATGTCTCCTTACATGCTAGTTTACGGTAAGGAAGCTAGACTACCTATTTTAGTTGAGTTTCCAGCACTTGATTTTATGTATCAATTAGACATGATTGATGAAGAGCCTATGATAGCAAGGTTGGCTCAGCTGAATGAGTTAGAAGAGAAAAGGAGGGATACATTGTAGAAAATTGAGCTTCATCAAGCTCAAATGAAGAAATCATTTGATAAGAAGACATCTCCCAGGAATTTCCAACTAGGAGATATTGTTTTAAAATGGGATGAATTGAAAAGCAGACCTGGAAGGCATTCAAAATTTGATGCTATGTGGGCTGGTCCGTACATTGTAATAGACAGCACGCCACACAATGCCTTCCATTTGTCTACATTGGAAGGAGAAGAGTTAGCAATCCCAATTAATGGGATCCACCTCAAGCGTTGCTTTTGAGGTTAGTTTGGTTTAAATAAGTGCTTTGCACAATAGTTAGTTCATTTTAGTTAATTGCAGTTAGTTCTTCTGTTCACACAATGATCAAATCAAGAAGATACACACCATACATAATCAAGAATCTTTGGGATTCCTGATTATAAATAATACATATCTCAATCACAGGATCATGGTGGGAAGAGAAGTAGTTTTCAGTTAGTTTGCTTTGCAGTTTTGAAGGTTAGAATGAGCAGAAACAGCAAGATCAACTACACAATAAATGTATAGACATCATTCTCATCACACAAGACATGGATAGTTTCCGCTGTCTCATATCATAAAGCATCATGTTTACATGTTCATTTTGCAATTCAGGTGGCTGTTCAAGATCATTTTGCCTTTATGTTTTCAGTTTTTAGTCGTGTGGTAGAAGGAATCAGGAAAAATAACTGTTGTACTGTACCATTCGTACATAAAAATAAATACTTATCATGCAAGGCATGGAATCTTTTTTCGCTGCCCCATATCACAAGAATTTTACCTACATAGGGATACTACAGTACAGGCAGTGATGCATCTGGTTTCTGTTTAGTTTTGGTTTGCCGCAGTATGTTTGTTTTTAGTTTGGGAAGGTTCATTTTATCAAGGTTCTAGACTCTGTGCCCAATGGATTGCATACGGAAGCTGGTCTATTCTGTTTAGCAGGCAAACACTCCTGAGAGGTCGCCAGAAAATGTTATCATTTTATTTACACTAAATTGATAATTTGACTAAGTGTTTCTGCATTGAGATTTGAGTTTTAAAGGTTTCTAATTTGAATTTCAGAATGATAAAAAATTCAGAAAAAGAAAGTACATATACAGCAAAAGAATTGTAAATATCAGATAGCAAACTTAAGATGCATTTATTTCAATTTTGAGCAAAACAATATTCAGATTTTTTGAGCTCAACAGTAAATGAAAATAATTGCTTACATTTCAGAAAATGAAAGTACCATATTAAGTTTGCCACACAAGCAGTGGTTGCTATGAAAACGAATAAGAGAAGTACATTTCAAAGGTATAAATGAAAAACCACACACCCCATGGCTTTAAGTATTGATGCATGCATGCATTTTCAATTCTATGAATTGAATGAAGAAATAAATGCAGAGAAGAAAGGTACAGTTTACATTTGTAAAATGCAAATAAGTACGAAAAGGAGACAGGTTAAGTCCCATTGCCTGGTTGTTTGTTGAAGTTTGAGCTTTGCTGCATCGTTGGTTCCGTATCTCGAGGAATTTCAGGTATCCTGCGACATCCTGCAAGAGAGGGAGATAAGATTGGGACAGTTCATATGAACTGAGCAATGAAGGATGATTAAGCTGTCTAGTTCTCTACTTGATCACATTTTCAAAGTCATAAATCAGAAGGCAAAGTCATAAAACTGCAAGAAGGAAGGATCATATCACAGACATATTTTGTTTTCCTAACATCATTTGTTCCATGTACAGATATAGGTTCAGAAGACTAAGTAGGTCGTTGAAAGGACATGCATACACTACGTGCATGAAACTTTCTGACCGAAGCTATGTAGAGGCGAAGACATGAAGATCGGTGGACAAGAGGAGGCTGTCAAGGGGGCATGCATACATTACAGGCATGGGACCTTTCAGCTAAATCATGGAGTTACAGTATGCAGGTTGTTGAAGGGACATGACTTACGTCATGAAACCTTCCAGCCAACATGTTAAAGTTTCAAGGGTTACAAAGTTTTATTTTATTTCATGATGGAATGGAACAGGAAAATTCAGGAAAAGGAAATGAGTTTTATGACTAGAACACCACTTATTGGAATCATGAGCCCGTGCTCGAACCCCATAAGTGATTGTTCAATATGCTGGTTACAATAAAGAAGTTCATACAAATTATCAAGTGCCAGAAAAAATGCCATGATCTAAGGAATGAGGTAATTCTATACTTTATGTTCCTACAAAGTAAAGATTGAATATTACGCAATGCTGGTTTGAACTACATATATGAAAAGCATTAGATGATGCAGTACATAAAAGATATAAGGATCAACAAATGCAAAGTACATGAATGGATATAATTAGTAAAGATACTATATGTGAATCAGATCTGAAATAATAGAAGGTAGAGTTCGTTATAAAATCAAAACAACAGTTTTCAGTCAAGAAGGCAGTAGATATACATGATAGTGTAACTATTTCAATGAAACTAATATGATTAGAAAATAGAGATAAGCAATATGTGATAAAAGATCAAGTGTTGAAAAATAGAGTGTGGCATTAACAGAACAGAATTTCAAACTAGTAGTGAGACAGATTCCTTTTTCTAAAAGTAATATGCATATAAATCCAAATGATAGTAATACTGCTATCATAATATGCATATGTAAGAAATCCTTTTACAGTGTCAAGAATAGAAAGCATATTTGAAACTTTATTATCTGTTGAGAAGATTAGGTAAACATTGCATATATTTATCCTAAGTATTGTTTTGAATATACTCATATGGTTATATACAAAATCAGTTGAATAGCAGAGATAAAAGAGGAAACTTGAGTTCAACAGAAGCCTGAGTTGAGAAAATTAAAGGATGAATGACATTTTAAAATGTGAGGAAAAACAAATACATAGCAAATGAATGATTGTAATTAGTAAAGACACAATATGAAAAACAGATTTGAGCAACAGATAGGCAATAATTTTTACTGATACAACAACATACTGAGATATAAGGCATGCAATGAAAGAAATGATAGGTGAGAGTATAGCAACCAGAAAACTTAGAGAACAGTTTCAAGCAATAGCGGAACATTTATTTTAAAAGTATGATGATCTGTTATTCTTTAATGAACTTGGTGCTGGGAATGAACACAAAGAAAAATTAGCAGTTATTCTTACCATCAAGTTAGCAGCTATGATAGTTTGTGTAATTGCATTTTTATTACTATTTGGTCATAATACCTGGGCAGTTGCTTTCAGTGAGAGTTGGAAAATTAGGAAAATATTTGCAACAATGGCGCCATTACTTGTAACTTCAATATTTTTCAATGCAATCCAAGGATTCCTCTCAGATATAGCAAGAAGATGTGGCTAGCAACATCAAGCAGCATGGACCAACTAGCTATGATTTTATATCATTGGCATGTCAATAGCCATATTCCTTGCGTTTGTGCTGAAGTTACAGGCAAAGGGTTGTGGAAAGGATTAATTCGTGGCATCTCAAGTCAGACTTGTATCCAATTATTCATCTCACTTTTCTTGACCAACTGGACTAAGGTGGTGAAAAATGCTAAGTGGAGAAAAAAAACAAGAGATATCAACAACAATCAACTCATGAGATGATGTTCTCTGTCTTATATATAGCAGCTTATGCAATCCTTAGCAATGCCCTGTAAACTCTTCATATTAGCCGGAGGAAAAGAGGATACCAAATATTGTCATATTAAGGAGGATAGATGAGCTGCTAGTTTTAGTGATTGTCCAAAAAGTTATTAATTGATATTTCATTTACATGAACAATTTTTACATGGAAAAAAATAGACTAATGTACAGGTTCTGAAAAAGTTTGAATGTATAAAAGGTTGCAGATATACCCATGATGCCCAGATGGATATATGAAGTTCTCTTTCATTTTTTTGAAATACCCACATAATTATGTTAAGTTTTTATTCATTTTCAGAAAAATATTCTTGAATAGCTCACAAAAAATGTATCATAGTCAAAAAGTGGTTACATGTGAGATATATTCTGAGCTTCTGCACATGATTTTCACACCAGAGAATGAAAAATACTGTGTATTAATAAATCAGAATATATTGCATAAAGAGACAACAACCAGTAACAGTAAATGTATCTATAAACAAAAGCATCTAAAGCGGCTTTTATTTCTGATTATAGACATATAAAAGGAGAGTGGCCGCTTACCCAAGCAGATAATAAATGTAATGCTCATTCTTCAGCAGTAAACCCGAGTTCTTGGGTATCAAACAGTAAAATTGAGAGCAACCACTTTATCCGAGTGTCAATGTTGATGCCAAGTTCCAGAGTTGAAGCGAAAGCCAAAGAAAAAATAGTGGAGAGTCGAGTATAAGCATTGCTCAAGTTTAGATCACTATTTTCCAACCGCCAATCATAGCTTAACCTCAAACAGTCAGAGCCTAAGTTCTCATCAAGTTACATATCGAAAGCCCAAGATTTTCAGAGGAAAAGCTTCAAACAAAGATCTCATGGCGGCTCAGAAACCCTAAACTCTTCTCCAAAAGAATGTGAAAATATACCTAATGAGGTATAGAAATGAGATAAAATTAATATGCCTTTGTCAAGTTTGATAAACTTTGGAGTCCGCGATGCCTGGACTTAAACTGTAGTACACGGAGTCCTCCTACAACATGCCACACATCAAAGACCACATGGCTTTGTAATTGAAAACAGAGATATTTGTTTTGAAAGGTCATGTCGACCAGTGGGATAAAATAGCTTGGGTTATATGTATTTTTTTGTTGGTATGTTAGTTATTAGTTTTTATATATATTTTTTCCCTTTTTTAAATTTTAAATTTTAATAATATATATTATAGTATAATATTATTTTTGAGTTAAAATAGATAATTATATTCTCTATTCAACTTAAGTAATATTATATTATAATATATATATATTTAAAATTTAAATTTAATTTATATTTATTAGATTTAATATTAAATAAAGAATATACTTATACTTGTCATTAAATATACTAGATAGAATTATATTAATTCTATTATTTATATTCAGTATAAATATATTATTTATTAAATACTAAATATAATAAGTATAGTTTGGAAAAAATATAAATAAAACCTTTTTCATAATATATTAATAAACAAATATATAGCCAAAGTGTATTTTAAGATCATTATTTTGGCAAAAGAGGGGTTTTCCAGTTCTGTTTAGTTGTTGAGACAGTTTAGAGGTAGTTACAGCATCTTGGAGTCACTCTGGGTTAATTTTTGAGGTTTCTATCAGTTAGTATCAGTTGAGAATTTGTTTGGAGCAGTTCACTCTTGGTTTTTGGTAGTTGTACTTATGTTTTGACAGGCTTTTCCTTCATATACAACCCCCACCAAATATGCATGATTTTTGGAGATGTGGAGCAGTTTTGAGTGGTTTTTGAGTGGCAATCCAGTTACACATGACTTGAGGGAGTTCAAGGGGCACCTGGACTTCACTTTCTGGTAGTTTGTGACCTCTTTTTGAGGAGTTTTTTCATGCACTCGACCCATGGAGATTAAAGGACTATATCTTGTGCTTTGATCTCATTATTCAAGACTTCTTTTTGGCTCACTTGTTTTGCATATTGCAAACTTGAGAGAGAATTGTAAGGCATTGTAGCAGAGATTTGTTCCAGCATTGATATATAGAGATACCTGTTCCTTCCCATTGATTTTGAGCTGTGATATTATGAGTTTTAATGCTTTGATGTTGTGCTAGCCTTCATTTTAAGCTGCATTCCTTACTACATTTCAGAATCTTGATACATGTAACTACAGGTCTATTGTTTCTGTTCTAATTTTTTGTATTGATTTGGTGAAACATTGTTTCCCTACCTCTGCAAAATATTTCAGATCCTTACATAGAAACACTTTTGTAGTTAAGTGATTGTCTGGGCATTGAGAACCATAGTTATTTCTTGAAATCTGTGCTGAATTGATTCAAGTTACAAATCAGATTTGGACATATCACCTTTATAGTTTTAGGGTTCATTAGGTCATTTCTTTCCCCTTTTCCTTATATACAGCAGCTTTGTGCAAAATGATTTTCCAAACCTAAGAGGAACCGACCTAGAATCCAGAGATTCATTCTCATCCCCATCAACGGGAATGTTTCCATGTTTAAACAGGATAGCTAGATTCCATATCAAGCTATTGGCGCAATCCTGATTGACAACAATGACCTTTTTTTTGATGAAAATCACAATAAGCAGATTCATTCCACCAAGAGGGTCTTGGTTGCAGATCATAAGGTCATGAATTATCTAGTGGAGTGAGTAAATGATTGTCCATGAGAGTCTTTTAAAATGCCTCAAGAGGTTCTCCTGAAGGAGTGAATTCATGCTTGGTTCTGTTATGCCTTGCATCCCCGTCCCTACATTTTGTGTGCAAAATGTTGGGTCTCCCTTTTTTTTTTTTTTTTTTTCTTTTTGCTTTGCTTTTTGCTGCGGCTTTGCCTTGTCTTTCTTTTCCTTTTTATTCTTTCTCTCTCTGGGGTTTTGTTCCCCGGTGTGTGTTGTTGTCTTGGTTTGTTTTTCCCCTCCGGGATCCCAAATCCCGGAGGTTGCCTTTTGGGTTGGAAGTTGGATTCCAGACTTTGGGATTTTTTGCGATGATGTTCCTAAGTCTTAAGAACATCCTCATAAGAAATCCCCAGGCCTGGAGTCCAGAGGTTTTTCCTAACCTGAAATCTCTGGAGGAGGAGGATTACCTTTTACCGTGGGTATAAATAGACTCACCTGTCATTTTCACACTTACCGCAATTAAAATCTTCGAGCACTTAGAGCGAAATAGAGTGATTTTCAAAGTGATTAGCAGAGCAGTTACAGTGAAATTTGTGATAATCAAAGCTTAACACCTTCTACTATTCTCAGACGTACGCTAGTGCTCCGTGGTGGTGATCTCGACAGCTTGAAGATTCAAAGTTATTGCAGAGTTCTCCTGGTAATCTTTCCCTTCCTCCGCCTTCTGTGTTTTCAGGTTGGTTCTTATGCCTTTCCGCCTTTCTGCTTTTGCTTTCATTTTCTGGTTTTCTTTGGGTTTGCCTGTCTTTGTTTCTGTTTGCTTTATTTCTCTGTTGTTCCTTTTGGTCTTCTGGTTTTGCCTCTTTTTGGTGGCTCGGCTCTGCCAGAAGGTTGTCCGCCTTCTGTGCAGATGTAAATAGTATGTAGATAGCCTGTAAATAGCGTGAACATGATGTAAATAGCTGTATATTCTTGTTTCAGCCGTGTCTGGTTTTTCCCGTGGGAGTCATCCGTGTGTATATTCATGTATATGTGTATATTTCTATAGGTAACCCTTGTATATCTCCTCCATTTCATGTATATACCCCTCGGCTCTCTGTATATCCTTCCAGGTGGCTCGACGAGCTGGTCGAGTCACCCTTGCTGTTGGTTTTTCACTTCAAAGCTTGTTTCGAGGCAGAAAACCACCTGTTTAAAACTCGGCTCTCAGCTGTTTCAAACAAGAAATTTTCTCTCTCCTCCATCAAGGCTATCAGAGCCTCATTTATTTCCCATGCGCACAATTACTTCTGGCCAAGTTGCTTTCCCTTTTCGCGCGTTCGAACAGTTGGCTCCGCCGCCAGTGCCATCACATCTATTCAATGCCAGTGCACATGGCGTCCACGTGGACATGCTTCCACATTATTCTTTGCTAACGGTCATTTCTCTGGGCCTCGGGCTCCTTTCCGCCATTCATCCTATGTCTTCGCTAAGTGATAAAATTTCCCGGACCCAGAGATATAATGAAAAATGCTAAGTTTATGCTTTTCTTTTCGGGTACTTATGCGTAAAATTAACTTTTCAGGAAAAGCAAACGGCAAAATGGTAAGAACTCCAGACCTCAGAGTTATTGTTTTATTTTGATAAATATGTTCTGATGGTCGCTTTGTCTCGTAGGTCCGGACTTCGTTTCACAACCATGTCTGAAGCATCCGCATCATCTCCTCCCGGAAGTCCAGAGTTGCCATCCACAACCAAGACCAAGGCAGCGACAAAGTCAAAAATAGAGAAGGCCTTGGCGAAGCTGCCCCTCGCCATGAAGTTTATGCAGGGTGAGGAGATTGTGGGCTCAAAGATTGAGTCCCAGGTAAAATTTATGACCGACCCCAGTGTCGGGACTTGGGCAAAAATGCAGGCCCTAGTAAAGATAATGCACATCCAGCGGCAGGATGGAGACAAAATTGCAACCAACGTCGGAGGTTCTGGGATTCTCCAGGCAGATTTCTTCCCATGCTCTGTGCAGTCTCCAGAGCTTGTCCTCACTCTGGCGGCCAACTACAACTCTTATGTCTGGGCCGTCATGCTAGCAGCTGCAGAACCTACGGGATTCCCCACTTCACTGGTGTCCCTTGACCCAGTTACTTTCCAAGCAGGCCTGGGAATCCCGCAATCTGATAGGTCCTCGGTGGTCACAAGGACAGAGGCCTTGAAACAATTCAACCAACTGGAGGATGCTGCCCGGGTGTACATGAACACCAACTGGCTAAAGGTCCCAAAGAGGGATCCAAAAAGAATGAAGATAGATATCCCCCGCTCTGAATTCAAGGAAAGCATCCAAATGGGGATAATAGCATTGGCCCGGGTATTTGGGAAACCCTCCACCCAAGAATTTGCAAAATGGATGTACTATTTCCTCCTGGGCATCTCCACTAAGGGAGAATTCTTCGACTGGGCGACAATAATTTTCAATCATGTCGACTCCCAGTTCCTGCAGCTGAACGAGAAGAAGAAGTTCTACATGACTTCTTATGTTTTCTAGGCTTTGGCCCAACAGAGGCCCCACTCCAATGGCCTTCTTACAGATGGTTTTCTCAGACTTGGCTGGGGACAGAAAGCACCGTGGGACCATTTCTCACAGATTCAATGGGAAGCCAGCTTCCCCAGTTATTGCCGGGTAAATGACTCCTTCATTTACTACCATTTGCTCACGCCCACCCGGGATGCCGGATACCGCCTGTATACTGAGGCGATGAAATTGGTTAGTAGTTACGGGCACTACTATATCCAGTTCCAGTAGGACACATACATTAGGGTCGCCGGCTTCTTCGGGAAACCCTACTTGTTGCCCAAGCATTGTGGGGACAAGATCGTGCTGCTGGAATATTGCCGACAGATGATGGAGCTGCATGCCCTCTTGGCCCACAAGAAGGTCCCAAATGTTTCGTTCCCAATCTCCTGTGGGAACTACACCTGTAATCTGGATGCCGCAAAGGAGGCAGATAATGAGCTACAATGTTATAACTTGCAGGAATTTTATCTGGCGCAAATTTTTTTTGATCCGCATGGAAGAATTGCAACGGCACTGCCCCGGGCTTCGAAGCCCCACCACGCACACATGGAAGACTTCTGGGCAGATTGCCAGGATGACATGGATGTGCAAAGCCGGCATTATGATAGAATGATGGCCAGAATGATGCAGGAGCTAAAGCTCTGGAGGTTCCCAGCGGGCTTCTCAGACGATGCCCCCACCATAGATCCCCAGTACAAAGAAAAGGGGATTGACAAAATTCCACTGCTAGCAATAAATTGGGCTATCTAGGAGGACCACACAATTGAGGACTTCACTCGGGAGGTGGTCGAGAGAAGTCATGCCTATTTTAAGAAGGCATGCCCTGGGAGTATGCACCTAGCCTCCAGGCCGGTACCAAAAGCAACACCACCACCGGTACCAAAGTTGACTCCAGGGGCCGGGACTTCTGCACAAGGCGCAGACAAGGGAAAGAAGATAGATACAACCTCCTCCGTGCAAGAAGTCCCCATTCAGGAACAGATCAAGCAATCTATAGCGGCTTCCCAAGAAATGAGAGAGCAGTTGATCACAAGGCTTGCCACTCCCTCGCTAATGGCCAGACCAATTCGTCCTCCTTCCTCCCAATCACTGGCAGCCTTAATGGTGAAGGCGACGGGGGTGGATCCTATGGAGGCAGCAGCAATAGCAAATGCGGGGCCGCCTCTGATCACCTAGAGGAAGAGAAAGCACCTCAAACAGCCCAAGGCAGAACTAGCACCAAGGGCTTCCCTCCCAAAAGAAGTGAAAATCCTTTCTTCTAGTTCTCCAGAACTGGAGAAGGAAGCAGAACAAACGGAGGACCCAGCCAGTCCCCCTCTAGAAGAGGAGTTTGACATGTTTACATCTGATGAGTTTGGAAACCTGCAAGGGGACGATACACAAGTGGGGACGGAAGTCCCAGAGAAAGAGAAAGAGGCTATGGATCCAGAGGACCTGGAAGTAGAAGCTGCGGAACAAGAAGAGTAGCAAACAGAAGAAAAGAGGCCAGAACCGGAGGTTATCTCCGGGGCCCCAGGAACAGAAGGTCTAGGAGTGGACCAACAACCACCAAGTGAACAAAAGGCATCCGCTGGGGGACCCAGACTCGGTAACTTTGGGACCAACCGTAACCCCAGCCGCCGTGTTCCCAAGGCCACTCTCGGGGGCAACCTTTGGGCAGGTAATCACAGCGGCCCAAACTCTGAATCTTGGCCCGATACCACCCCTACTACCAACAGATGAAGAGAAAGAGGAAGAGCAGCATGAAGAAGAGATCCCCGAAGAAGCCAACCAGGGTCTAGACACATCAATTGACATCCGAGACCAGGCTGGGGAGATTGAAATTGAAGATGTTGTTACAGAAGAGGTTTCGGTAGGGAGAGGAATGACAGAGGAAGTACATGTTGAAAAGGAGCAGCCACCACCGGACATCGGGAGAGAATCTGAAGAAAAAACTCTGGCAGGAAGGCCACCTCTCCCACCTCCATGGCTGGCAGAGAGCAGAAAAAGGAAATCCCAATCTGCTCCAACAGTCCCTCTCTCCCTGGCTGAAATGATGGCCCTAGCCCAGGCCCCGCCAAAAGAAAAGAAGGCCCGGACAGTTCATACCCTTCGAACTGGGCCGGGCGGAGAAACAGTTACGGTAGTAGCAACGCCTCCCCCAGACGCCGATGAAGCGACCACGGATCCCACAAATTATAATATTGCAGAGGTACCCCTGGGTAAAAGGGGAAAGCAAGGCGAAGTGAGCATGCTAAAAGAGGCAGCACGGGCAGTGGAGGCCCGATATGTAAAAGAGGCCTAGAGGCTCAAGGCTAAAAAGGAGAAGAATGCAAACCTTATGGGGTTGCTTACAGAGCTGGCCTGACCCCTCAACGCCACCCCTCCATAGACCTCCATGATAGAGGAATTACCACAGAGCGACAAAGACTCCCTGCGAGTAATGAAAAAGAAGGCCCAAGCAGTAGACGAATGGGTCGCTCTACAGATAGGAAAAACCCGACATTTCCTAGCGGCCACACTCCTAGATTTATATACGGCCTGACAGATTATTTTAAAGGCGGAAGCACTGATTGAGCAGTGGGAGAGTGACGCCGAGAATTACTAGGCATGGAAGGTAGAGCTCGAAGAGCTCCTCACCCTGGGGGAAGACATAATTTCCAAATCTGGAATTCTAGGTGAGGAATCATTTGATTTCATAAGGGCTCAGCACTCTAGACTGGACCTCACATTGGAGGTAACCAAGCAACTGGTAGAGTCCTTACAAGAAAAGGTAAACACAATGAAATATTCTTCCAATTTGTACAAGTCATTTGTAATAAAGGCTTCTGGGGTTGATCCCCTTGGCACAAATACTTATACCCCCAAGGAGTCAGTTCTGGGGAATTTTGATGAAGTGATGGCATCTCGATATCAATCCCTGGAGGGGATGGATGGGGTCCGAATGACAAAACTGACCAAAATGGTGCTTAAGGGCCATGATGCCGCAAGAATGGCAGATGAATTCAGAAATAATGTTTCAGACCTGGTGGAACAAGTTGAAGTGGCCAGATACAGAAGGGCCAGCCTAAGGAAGATTGATGAAGATGGCATTTTCCGCATCCTTCAGGCCTTCAACGATAATAAGCAGCCTTGAGCATTCTCCAGGAATCGGGGAAACTTGAGCATCAAGCATTCTTTATTCTTTTGGGGGCGTAAGTTCCCAGATCCCAGAGTTTTAGATCCAAAATTTTGTATTCTTTAAAGTGATCTGTGTCTCGGTCCCCGAGGCCGACCGGTCACTTTCAGAGGTGGTTAATAAAGACTGTTAGAGGGTAGTTGGGCATATCAAGAGGCATTGGCTCAGCAGTCGGCTTCTGATAGGGTAATCTTCTCGAGGCACCATTCAAAGGTACACCTGGCACATTGGAGATAGGGTGCCGCATTTCCCATTTATGAGGCATATAGCCTCGGTCCACGGGGGACCTACTTTCTTCTTTCTTCTCACCGACTCTCTTCTCGAGGCTGATTCTTTTGATGTATATTCTTGTCTTCTTCTTCTGACATGGCAGACCTATTCCATCTCCTGGTCTTTTATAGGGTGGCACAGGTAGTACCGGCCCCCAGATATTATATTTTATTAAAACACAGTAAAATAGGGTTAGGGTTAGAGAGAGTTGTATAAATAGGCAAATCGGCCCATTTCCAAGGGTCGGCGAAATTGATGATTTTGTTGTCCATAAGAAATAGAAAAGTGATTCCTGGTTTTAGTTGCAAAGCTCAATGCTCCATTTGTTCTGTTCTTGGTAGTTAGATGCTCCCCTGGAGCCACCATTGTATCACGCACCAGTGCTTGCTGGACTAAAACATTAATGAAGAAGGAAGGATTCTCGGCAATGAAGTTGTTAACGTCTCTGCTTCTGAGTTAATGGTATTTCATGTTTTAATGTTCTGTATGTCCTTCACTCTGATATGTTAAAGAAGATTAACGACCTCTTTATTTCCGCTACTGATAAAATGCTAACTGATGGTTGCATATTTCTTCGGTATTTAGTGTAGTCTTTCAGAGTGTTGTCGATGTTCTAGACTTTTCAGCATGACTGTAGTTAGATAAATGTTTCTAACCCTATAGGATCTTTTTCATTTTATTCGCTAAGTGTAGAATGCTTTGGGAAACCCTTACTATTCTAAATCTCTGGGAGAATGAGTTGAAGTAACCAGCTATCCCCCTCGAAAATAGTCACCTCTCCCAACCGATCCTCGCACTGTCGTGACCCGACACCTAGGTGCTTGAAGGCCTGGAGGATTTTTTTTCCCCGGACAACCTTTGCAGGCGGAGTTGGCCAATTTCTCTGGAACCCGGTGACAACTTATGACTGTTGGCGGACCCGGTCAGCAAAACCCCGTCAACAGGTTCTAAGAGCCCAAGGTTTAGGTCCAGACAATCATGAAGTACTTGGTTTGGAATCTACCGTAGCCTGTTCAGTGGATTTGGTCACTTGCATCATGGTAGTGAGATTAAATGCAGCCTTGGAAGGCTTAGGAGTCACATTGTCTACAACTCCATCATTCACAACATTTTGGTTCTTGTTGGGAAATTTGGGTCTATTTTTGCTTGAAGAGGAAGAACCTTGTTTATTTTCCTTGTGTAAGGTCAATTCTCCTTTCTTGATCATAAATGTCTTGATTCACACAGGTTGTTTAATCATGTCATCAAAGGCTAGAGGACCTTGTAGCTATACTTGATACCCAAAGTTGGGGAGAAGATTATCGAGAAAGATGTCCAACTTTTTAGATTCGGGTATCTTATGAGAATATCGTGTATAAATTTGTTTGCATCTTTGGAGAAATGCCAAGAAGGATTCCCCATGATTTTGTTTCAAGTTGCAAAGATCTCAGATATGAACCAAATGTTGGATGTTGTGAGAATAGTGTTGTAGAAATAAATTGGCAATTTCGTCAAAAGTTTTGATGCCAGTTGGTAATCTAGAGAACCATTCCATAGCTGACCCTCCCAAACTACATGGGAAAAGATGCATGAGATAGGTTGTGTCATGTATGAATTCCATGGAGAGAGCACCAAACTCTCTCAAATGGTCTTGAGGGTCAGATGTACCCAAGTATTTGTCATGTTTAGGAAGTTCAACTCCTTTGGGGAAAGGAGACATGCAAAGATCTTTGTCAAATGGGAAAGGATAGATGCTTTCGAGTGTGATTTGTGTGATAGTTTTGTCTTTCTCTTTCAAGAGTTGAGAGAGTTTCTCTTTCATAGTTTGCATTTCTTTTTGCAAGCGGGAGTTTTCAGTTTCTTCCTCTTTCTCAACAAGTGTTTCTACATCATAATTGGAAGGTAACTTAGCCCCTTGATTGGCTAGTTCAAGAATGTATTTCTCTTTCTCCTTAGCTAGGAGATCTCCCATCATTCTACATAAATCTTTGTTAGCACGAGCTTGTGCAATCTCTTCTTGAGTGATTTCTACTTCTACATCATTATGGGGGTCTTGAGAATGGGACTTACCCCAAGTTTTAAAGAGGTCAATTCTGCTAACCTCACTTGATTGGTTATGATCTGTCATCTTTCCAAAATTCAAGGATTCAAGGTGTAAAGACTCGATATGAAAAGATTGAGTGTTCTTAGAATTTGGGTCTTCTTGGAACAAAGGATTTTGAACCCGACTAAGATCCACTAGAAATGACCGTTTATTGTAAGGTCAACATACTGGGGAAGGAGATCGAGATGATTCCTCACTAGATGTAGCTAGTAATGGTGTGGAAAGTATAGATTCATCTTGATTGATTGAAGGAAATGTTTTGCCACTTCGAGTTGTGACAGTCATAGACAAATTTTTGAACAAGGAAGGTGAACTAGGAACAAACTTGAAACTATCTCAAAGTAATTGCATAGAACGTGCCAAAAGGTGAAGTATCCTTGGTGAAAATTGTTGGAGATGAGGCTAGAATAGCCAAGAGATGACTATTGTGACACAAGGCATGACAACACAGATGAAAGATATCAAAAGACATGAGACAAGACCAGTTTAAGCAAGAATCACGTAGTTCTCAACCCAAGAAACCAAGTTTCAGACTGTGTGAAGATGGATGGCAGAAAAATAGACCCATATCAGAGACCGAATTAGATAGAAGTACACTTGATTGACAAAAATTAGCTTTCTATTTTGGACAAAAGACTCCAGATTCACGCGAAGAAATGCTCTTTCGCGCGACAATTCTCACCAACCTGTGTGAAAGTTTACAATATTCACGCAAAGAATGACACCAGACTGGCAGATGAAAAAGATGATAGAATGAAAACATAGTTGCCAAATGTCACATGATAGTGTATGGCATATCATGTGAAGATTCTCAGTAAAGCACGCGAAGATTGGGAAATGTCGCGCGAAACTATGCAAATGTTAAAAAAAGAACGTTTACAAAATCAGACAGTTGAGACCAGTTTGTGTTTCTTGAGATGAAATCATACTATTTTCTGACAGATAGTTCAAGTTACAAATTGTTTTGGACATGTTCAAGATTGACAGTTTGTGTGTTTTGACGATAGTTTTGATTGTTCAAATGATGCACCCACGCAAAACACATTAAACAAAATGTTTTTAGTACCAGAACAAGAACATTACAATCCTAAGATAGCTAGGACAATATTTGTTGAATCCCCACTTGAACCAAAGTTTAGCTATGCTTACTCTTAGAGGACAACTTAGAAGCTTGGAGGCACGAGCTCTTCCTTACATATGCACTCACTTCTCAGGCATACCAAGCTTCGAACCCCAAAGTAATTGCTTCCCAAAGGGTTGTTATCTCTACTAAAAGCCATAAAAATGTGGGGCATCTTAGTTGGTCTCTGAACTTCTGCACCAATAGTTAGAGGGTTTTTGGAAACTAGAACAATAGTTTGTAGTAAGGTCATCCGTTCAGGTGGTTATGATCAAGTCATTTTTCCAATAAAGGGGGCTCTCCCAATCCTTTCAAAGCAAGGCTTTCACCTTAACGATGTCAGGACTTTAACGCACCACTAGGGTACTGGAAGAGATTTTGGTTGCCACAACAAATTCACACCTGTCTATTGTGACATTAATCACAATAGCATTTTTTGTATACCAGTTTGGAATGGCTTGGCTTTAGCCTATTACCGGTTGGGTATCCACTCTCACTGGCTCTGCTAAAGCTCTCGAGAGGTAGCCACTCTAGAAGAATCACATGAATTTATCTTACACCCAAGATCCATAAAGGTGAGGGGAGAGGATATGTTCATGTAGTTCTTAGGATTACAATCTAAAAAACACTTCATTCATGCAAGACAATGATTCATTTTAAGCACCAACCGAAGTGTGTTTTAACTACTAAAAACAAACATAAGAATTTGTGAAAACATGCAAGGTCTTTGACAAACATCCTGCAATAAACCCATTAGTAGTTTGTAATGCCTTTCTTCATATCAATGTCTTGTAATAAATACGTTAGAAGTTTATGATGGCTTTTCTTTTATCTCAGCGTCCTGCAAACCACTGTTAAGCTATTTCAAAAGATAAAATTAGAGAAACACAGATGTCAGGAAACACCAGATGGTTAGAAAACCGAGATAAGAAAATATGAAATAAAATCTTTGGTATGTAATTTCACATGATAATGTATACTAGATCACACGAAGAAGTATAGAGAGCCACGCGAAGAACTAGAAAGTTCACGCGAGATGCTCAGAAAGTTCACGCAAAATTAGAACAAAACTTGTACGAAAGTACATACAAAATGTAAAAAAATGAAAAATATGAAATGAAATGAGGCCAAAATAGAATGTACCTACCCCACGGTGGGCGCCATAAATGTATGAGGTAAATTTGGCCTTATTAACTCACCATACACTTTAACATAGTCCTTCTTCATTAGATACACACAAGACTGAATATGAGATTATTCATCCCATTTGCCTGCATGATTCGACCTATTGCCTTCTATCTAGAAGGGGTTTTTGAAATAGCTCTCAGAACGAGAGTCTCACAACCATAGACCAATCTAGGAATGAAGGATTTTTCTCCATGAATGCAATACAATGCAAGATTATTCTAAGAATTGAAAGATGTAAGATTAATCTAAGACATGATTTCAATGCAATTATTCTAGAAATTGAAAGTAATCTATTGCAATAATGAAATTATTCTATATGAGATTATCAAGAAATGTGACAATAATTCAGTATTCTAACAATGCATGAAAAATGAGTGGGGGTTTTGAATGAAGAGTGAGAGTTCTTTTATAGACTCAGAGATTATCAGAATAGAAACTTTCCTCTTTGAAAATAAAACAGATAGAAAAGCCAGTTTAAAATAGAAAGCTTTCTTTTAAAAGAATACAATAAATTGTTTTCCTTTTGCTTTAACTTTTTTCTCTTTTTGATTTTAACTGTTTTATTTGATTTTAACTGTTTTCTTTCTCTTTAAAGCATAGTTACTTCAAAGATTCTATTTCTGAATAGAAGAAAGATTTTTGAGAGAATATCCAATTAATTAAATAAATATGACGTCATAGATAGGTTTTTCTCAATTATCTGAATATTTAAATTTAATTATTGAAATGAGGATATTTATTTAATAATTAAATATAATTTAATTCATTTTTCATGTGTCTTAGCTAAAGAGGGTGAATTTAATTTAATTAAAGTGCTAGGACTTTATAATTAAATTAATTCGATCATAAGGTTTGTTTAGCCAATAGATATTTAGGAATTAAATATAATGTATGATTAATGTAGATTTAGGATTTTCTATATTTGACACTTAGGTCGATTAGAGTTAGTTAAAACTCATAATTGCCTAGTACAATAGGACTTTCATGATTCAGAAGAATGACAAATGCAACAAAATTGGTTAGGGTTGCAAGATGCCGATTTTGGGGTGTTACACAGAGAAATCAGAGAGAGATCAAGAGAAGACAGAATCGATTTGGAGTGATCAGGAGGTCCTATTGACTAGGTTTAACCAAGTTTGACTAGAATTGACTAGAGTTGACTTTGATGAAAAGATTGTAGAAACCAAGAAAATGATGACAAGAGATGATTCTGACAAGAAAGCAACGTTAGAAAGTTGACTGCACAAGCGTCGGAGCCCGTCGGTGCCAAAATTTTAAGACACACTTTTGAACTATATAGAAGTTTCAGATTTCGATTTTGATCATGAAAATTGACTCAGAATGATTGATTTAGCCAAGGACCGGACACTTGTGCAGTCAAGAGGAATCTAGGACAAAAGATGAGAACCTTCAAAGAATGAGAAGACAAATGAAGAGAGCACCAAAACCATCGCTATGCAAGCCTAAAATGCAAATGCAAGCCTAACCTAAATGCAAGCCTAAAATGTAAATGCAACCCTAGGACTTGGTTGTTGGACTCATCGCATAATTATCATCATCAAGTATTTTGGAACATCGGAGTCAATATAATCCTTACTGGTGCCACTGCGACCATAAGAATATGAATATGACTTTCATTAAATAAAATGTAGGAAATGAACATAGGCACTGAGGCACAAAAGCCAAGGTGACTTGAACATTATTTCTAGTTTGATATAGTAAGAGTACACAAGTAAACAAACAGAGCAATAACAGTCAAGGAGATAGTTCCAACCTCCCCTTGGCGTACAAATAAACAAGATCGAGGGATGTGAAGCTTTTCCACCTTAGTGCAGGAGCTCTTATCACATACACCCTGTTCATTTGATGTTGTCGGATCATCAAAACCACACCCACAAGTAGTAGACAAAGAAAATATCAATGAAATTCATGAGAACAGACAACATACAAAGAAAGAATCAATCACAGCTCAGCATGTTTCAAATTTTACGAATGTGCCTATGTTTGGGGTGTTGAAAAACACCGTTGTGCTTGTGAGTGCAATGTGTTTAATTGCTATTGAGAGAAATCTACATGTGAGATATCCAATGTGTGTTAAAAAACATAGATGTGTCCAAAGAGAGTGTTGAAAAACACTATTTGATCGGGTGTTGAGAAACACCAGTTTGCGCCAGTAGAGAGTTGTCCTTTAGAACTGACAAGATTATCGACTCAAGTGTAAATTGAAGAGTGATCAAAGTGGGGAGCCATGCCCCCAAGTAATGAATGGATCAAAGTTGAAAACACCAATTAGTGAGTCAATATGAGAAATCTCAATAATAGCAACAGTAGGCAGACTCAGTGAGAACCACTGGTGACTATCGTGAGAGAGGTTCTCAAGCATAAAGATCGATGATGAGATCTAGGCATCAACAGGTAGACTCAGTGAGAACCACTGGTGACTGATGCGAAAGAGAGTCACAAGGAGAGACGAAATGCTACAAAGCATCGATAGGCAGACGTAGGGAGATCCACTGGTGACCGATGCAAGAGGAGAGAAACTCCAAAAGATAAGATAATGCCCCCTAGACAAGGAACATGCCCCCGAGTGTGACCAGTTTCAATCCATGTGAACTCGAGCAAAATATTGAAGATGACTGAGAGCGAAAGCATGAGAAAACTAAAGCAGAAAAGCAAACTAAAGAGGGAAAGAAAGAGAACAAATTAAAGCAGAAAAGAAGGAAATTTTTAGTCTTTTTAGAGATTTTGCGATTTTTAGAATTTTTTAGAGATTTTGCGATTTTTAGAATTTTTTTAGAGATTTTGTAATTTTTAGAATTTTTTAGAGATTACTCGATCTCAAGAAAGATCACAATGGTTTGACCCAATGTCTAGCAAGGTGTAAGACATTGTAGATGGATTAGAAAGATGATATATGAGATGGATAGCCAATGATGGATGGAGAGGGTGAATGCAACCCTCAAAGATAGTCTCCTCAAGATTACCCAAGCTAGGGAAAAAAAATATAGAAATGTAGGCTCATGGAGCGATGTTGTAGAGCATATAGGATAATGACCTGATGTCATGAAAGCATGTGGTCCAAAAGAATGGACATGTCAAGAGACTTATGAGAAACAATTTTCCATTTTGATCAAGATCAAGGGGTCAATTTTGGATAGGACATAGCTATGAAAGCGTAATTAGGATAAGGGGTGATGGAGGTATAAGTAGATGTTTCAGATTATGGCATGAATGCTGAGAGATAGGAAGGATAGGCTTGGGATAAACAAGATCATGATAGGGTGCGATGCATGAGAGTAAGCAAATAGGCTAATGGAAGGGATCATGAATGTCAAGATACATGATGCTCATGGATAAGCTCAACCTTGTCAAGATCAGCGGAAGGAACATGGATGTTCACGAGCTAGCTGGATGTAAGATATGATGGGATAGGATGACATGGAAGGAACTTGCCCCCAAGAGAAGAGTGCAAGTAGGAGGAATTACACATGATGCTTGTTTGCCAGGTTTTCATCATGGTACTTATCCAAGGTACCACAAGAAGTGGTTTTCACCATAGGACAAATTGATTTATCTTTACTTTTGCTACCAAGGTGCCTGTTTACCAGGTTTTAACCAAGGCATTTTTTTATTTTATTTATTTATTTATTTTTATTTTTGAACTTATGTAGGAACTTTAAGCTTCTTTCTCTTTGGATAGTGCTCCTCTAAAAGATATGCTATAATAGGCCACAGTCACTAAAAGTATGCTCAAAGATGTTGATAGGGTGATGAAATGGAGGATAAGGAAGATGGAGGCCAAGATTTTATGCAATGGATTGGATGAGAGAAAAAGAAGGAATGTAAGGACCCAATATGGAAGAATAGTAGGTGACAAGATCAACATTGACACACCCCTTGAAGGGTAGTGGACGGATGGAGGAAAAGTGGATGGAATAGATTGAGACGTTGATGGATGAGTGGATATGGATCTTGGTACGCGAGGACCCAAGATGGAGTTAGAAGATGGGAGATGTTTAGATGGAAATGAAGTGGAAGACTTTGGAAGCTTGGATGCCAACTCTGATTGTTCCTTTTGGTGCAAGTCTTTTAAGAGAGACTTGGGAATCCACATAACTTTTTCTTTTCTTTTTGTATCCAAGTCCTTGAGAAGAGACTTGGGAATCCATATAGCATTTGATTTTCTATTTGCATCAAATGATTTAGAACGCAATTCTTTCATAATGGATTTAGGAACCCATATTTGCTTTGATTTCATTTTTTTCTCAATGGACCATTGTGGTCTCTTGAATATTTCCTTTTTATTTGTAGTCACATGTCGATTAGATGGGACATAGTGATCTTCATATGTAATTGGATTCTTATATTTCTGATTTTTGTGTTGCACATCCAAATTGCTTCCAAAAGACTTAGGAATTGTGGATGAATAGGGCCGATGTAATTGGTTCATATGGAGGGGTTGATAGGGAGCTTTCAAAGATGCATGTCTTTGTTGATCTTGATAGGAGATAGGATAAGTGGATGACAACCTAGTATTGATAGGCATGGTAGATGGGGGGACATAAGGACCCAATATAGATGGAAGGTTTGACGGTCTAAGCTTTGGGATATAAGGTCCAAGGATAGATTTGGAGGAAGGAGAAGACTGATGCTTATGTTTAAATGGAGGTATATAACGTGTGGAAGGGATATCAACATCTTTAAAGTGAGCTGCATGACCAAGACTCTTCTCTTTAGAATTCATCTTTATATCAATAGGTGCATGAATAGCTTTGATAGGAGCAGCTGAAGCTTCAGGGGATCTATTTTTCTGCAAGGGATTTGGAGGAACAATGTTTTCTGGATATGGAAGAGCATGACATGGAGATGAAGGGATGCTCTGATCATGACAAGGATTTTTAGATGGTGTACAAAAGGTACCTTCTTCTTAATTTTCAATAAGTTCATTAGAGATGGTAGAAAGGATATCTTGATCTTGTTTGGGAGATAGAGGATGTTCTTGGAAGATATGGAAGGGGATGACAAAATTATCATGGGATTCTTGAGATATGTGACACTGGTCAACCATTGGATTAAGATGGACGGTGTCTTGATCTTGATCATAACTGATATTTGTTTCCTCACGTTGTGTATTCTTCTCTTGACATGGAGCCAATTCTAAGGATGAGGTAGGAGTTTTGATCTGCATATGGGATTCTTGACACACTAATGGGCAGTCATTTGGAATAGGAATGATAAGTGTCAAAGCACATGGAAGCTTGGGGTCTACGATCTTTGAAGCCTGAGAAGGACTTGCATTCATATGCAGATTAGCTTGGATCTATTTTAGAGGTTGTCCTTGAGGGTAGACATAGTCATCATTAGGTTCAATCCTTGATACAAATGATGAAGCTTTAGGAAATGGAGGAATGGTGGAAGAAGTAAATGTGAGATGGGAACCATTGCTAGACATAGGTTCCTGATATTGATCATGCTTGAGATTAGTATCTTCACTAGGTGATTCATTAGGATTTTCCACTTCGATTATTCCATCATCTATGAGATCTTGGAT